>PVLD010027368.1:0-20874 GCA_004027595.1 Dinomys branickii | reverse complement strand
TCTCTCTCTCTCTCTCTCTCTGTCTCTCTCTCTTTCTTTCTTCTTTTGCAGTTCTGGGAATTGTCTAGGGGCCTGGTGCCTCCTAGACAAGTGCTTTACCATTGAGCCACACCCTGAGCCTTTTTAACAATTTTTATTCTGAGACAGGGTCTCATTAAATTGCCCATGTTGCCCTTGAACTTGTGATCCTCTTGCTTCAGCCTCCTAAGAAGTTTTCTTTCCTTTTGGTGAATGATCTGAAGCTCCAAAATGCAGCAGCAGGGGCCTTGCCAATTGGTTCTGCCAAGCAGTTTCTTAAATGGAGAAATGAAGTGAAGGCCAAGGGAGAGGAAGCACTTGCTGCAGGTCACTGGGTGCCCTGGGATGACTCCTGTGTGTTGCTTTTGAGCCAGGACTCCTCTAGTTCCTGCACAAGATTCTTCTGCCTATCCATCCACAGGGTCAGCCACGCCAGCTCAACTCATGAATCACCATAGCCGTGAAGGTGCCTGGTGCACGGACTGCTATTGCTAGTTGTGTGAGGCTTCTACCCTTCTTGGCTCATGCCCAGGGCACGCTTAGAGCCTAGTCACTTTATAACTCTAATGTAGGCACCTGTCTCCCGGCATTTGCCTGAGTGAGCAGCAGGGCCTTTGTGTGTCTCTGTAGCTTTGATCCCAGCCAGAAGCCATTGCTGAGCCATCACTGCATGCTTGAATGATCAACATCACATGGGTGGTGGAAGGCCTTGCCAACCACAGTCCCTGTAAGCCTTTCAATGAGAGGAAATTCACAAAAGGGACTTGCTTACACAAGAGGCTCTAGAAGCTTGGGTGAAGACCATGTAGACAATAAACCTGCACCCCACACTTCAGATCACTTCAGGGCAGAGAGGAGGGGGTTTGGATGTCTGAAAACTGGGCCAGGAGCAGCAGCTAGAATCCTGGTGGGGCCTTCTGTCACCATTCCAACATAGACTCTATTAGAGATGCCTCAGGAAACACAATAAGGAAGTAGAAACGTTGGCAATTTCTTCTTACTTGCCATGGTGTCTCCATTGGGCAAGCCAACCCTGAATCCAGGTGGCCAAAGAATGTCGCATCTGTGACACCTGGCAGTGCAGTAGGGCAGGTCACTTCCATTAAGGAGGACATAGCCGAAGGGTACTTCTCTGGGGCTCTTGGCACACCAACTTTCTAGTCTAGGAGCTCTGGGAACTAAAGGACAGTGCAACAAGAACCTGCTATGGTTGCCCAGCTGGAGTGTGGGGAAACTGAGCTTTGGCCTTGGCCTCCTGGTCCGCACTCCCAGTGTTCCTTTCCTCCATGTTGTGGGCAACTCCAAGGCTGTCGCAGTCCTGTTTATGAGCCCAGCACTAGGAAGAGACAGCCCAGAGCCTAGCACCTCAGCAGTATTCAAATAGGATGGTTGTCAATATGATCACTTTCCCATCTTACAGCAGAGGAGATGGAAGTGCGGACAGGTTATGGGACCCCCACCCCTGGCCACCTAGCCGGTCAGTGGTCATGTTGGGCATCAAGTCCCTCTCTTCCTGCTCCAGGCCATGGTTCTTAACACTGGGGCTTGCCGAGAACGGAAGTCCTGGATGCTGCCCTCCCAGGGTGCTCCCCAGAACTCTGTTTAAGGCCACTGTTGGGATCCCCAGGGCCTTCTCTGGCTCATTAACTCTGCTGGGACAGCCAGGTTGCTGTGACTCAGGCATGACCCGCACGCCCAATTAGAGGGATTCAAAATGCCATTTATGTATCAATGGCCTAAGCTCATTTGATCATGAAGGATGGAGCCCGAACTGTTCTGCAAAACCACTGTCGTCCCTCAGCTGTGCCAAATCCGCCTTTGATCTGCTAATCCTGAGTTTATAAGGTTAGGAGATAAGCGGGCAGAACGAAATCCTTTTCTCTTTTGGTCCACCTAAGTGGCCATCAAACCCCCAAACATCATAGACCTCCTGGGCCCCCGAGGCTTCATTGCCTGAATAATTCAAACAGTGTGCAAAGCGCCCGCCCCATTCTGGTACATACAAGCCATCGAGGGTGGCTGGCTCTCCCCACCCGATCTGCCTTGTTTCTCCTCCTCCTCCCCCTTTTCCTTCCCTCCTTCTTTCTGGGACCAGTCTCGCTGTGCTGACCTCAGGCTTGGGAAGAGCAGGAAGCCAGCCCAGCTGGTGAGCCAGCCTAGCTGCTGGGACCTGCTCCCTCTTGGTCCTCCTATTGTTCCCATGCACAAATGCATGCTCACATCTTGAGTCCTGCTGCACTGATATTTACCCTGGGGAGGTGACAGGGACCCTGTCTTAAGGTACTTCCATTTTAGGGGAGAAGACTTCAGACCAGTTAAGCCCTACCATGCTTCCACAGAGATCCCAATGTGAGAAGATCTGGGGCTGGACAGGTGGCATGTAAACCCAGCTTTCCCAAACTATCAGCTGTGGGCAGCCAGGTAGCCTCTCCAAACCTCGCTTTTATCAGTTGTAAAATGGGGATAATGCTGATATCTCCATCATTAATTTAATTCTACTGCAATCACATGAAAACCTACAATCGTGCAGAATAAGGTCTAAATAAAGGGTACCTGATGAACTGCATCTGGATGATACCTTGCATCTGTAGAGTATGTTCTACACATCCATGGCTCTGTGGCTGCTGTCTATTTCCACAAACACCAGAGATGAATCAGGTAGACCCTACTGCATCAGGTCCATGCTGAGAGAGAAATGCAGGAAAAATGACTGAGATCTATGTAGTCAGTGTGCTGAGGGAGATAGGGACCTTGTCACACAAGCCACAGACTGCCAAGGGCCACAGGAGGAAGAGCCAGGGCCATTTGGAAGTGGACAGAGTATGAGGCCTATGAAGGTGGCATTTGCCCTTCAGCTGCAGACCACTCTCGGGAGCAAAGGTTGGACCAGGGCTGGGAAGGAACAGGCTGGGGCAGGGTGGAAAGAGGCATGAGGAAGGAATATTGCTTTGGGGACTAGAGATTTTTTCTGTTCTTGGCTTCCCACTGTCTCTGAGTGCTTGGCCAATTGGCTCATGTGGGTGGCATTGCCTGGTCTCATGCCTGTATCTCTGTCTTTCAACCTACCATTCATTCCAGCTGAGACTGCCTCCTTTGCCCTGTGCAGCCCATCTGTCAGCAGAGGTCATTTCAGGTATAAGATATCCATAAAATAGACTCAAACAGCTCTCCAACCTTGCAAACGTTGCTTTGCTTTCTGTGATTTCAGCTGCTTGCAGCCAATGGCAGTCCAAAAACATTAAATGGAAATTCCAAATATAAACAGTTTTACATTCACACAAAATTTATTACAGTGCATTGTTAAAATTGTTCTCTTTTTCTTAGAACAATTAATCTCTTCCTGTATCCAGTTGATAAATTAGACCTGATCATAGGTATGTATATTGTCTCAGTTACGTTCATTGTTGCTGGGAGGAAATACCTGACACCTGCTAATAAAACAAGGAGGGATTTATTTTGGCTCATGTTTTAGTCTATAGTCTGCTGGCTCCAAGGCAGGATGGCACGGCACAGGTACCTGCTGCTGGAGAGCTGCTCCCCTCATGGCATCCAGGAAGCGGGGAGTTAAGGGAGGAGCCTGAAAGGAAAGTAAACCCTTCCTGGTCACCCCTCAGTGACCCAACCTCTTCCACCAGACCCCATCTCCTAACACAAGTCAGCCAATCCACCTCTATCATCCACTCACCTTCCAAAATCCCTGCCTGTGTTCACATGAGGCTTGGGGTGGGAGCATCTAGATATAAAACGATAACACGCATGTAGGAAAAAGCATAGTAGCATAGTATAGGTAGGGTTCAGTACTATCCCGAGCTTCAGGCACCTCCTGGGATCTTGGGCAACATCCCCTATGGTTAAGGAGGCTGCTGTGCCTGTATCTTGGAATAGGGTGACTGGGTGACCATGCTCTCCTGAGATTTCCATGAATGTCTGGGTGCTAACATCCTCACATCTACTCTTATCTCTGATTGCCTACCCTTCCCCCCCCTCCTGCCTCTCCTCCACAGCTGTCTCTTTTTTCCACTCTATATCAGCCCCCAAAGTGGACCCAAATCCTTTCCCTACATTTCTCCCAGTGGCCCTTGCACAACGGACTTTGCTGAGGGTTGGTGGTATCAGAGGGAAGATACTTATGTTCCAGAAACTGACATTAAAATCAGTGTCAGCCCCTGAGCTCCTTCCCCAGAGACACTTTTCACTCCATAGCTTTGCAGGGCTCTTGCCATCTCACCTCCAGTTCTATCTTCTCCAGTTCACTTCAGTTTCCTGCTAAACTCTTGTGCAGAACAACTTAATCCATGATCACTGCTACAGTATGGATCTGGGAGGGCCCCCAAAGGCCCATGTGGTAAAGGACTGGTCCTTGGGTTGTGATGGAACCTTGGGAGGTGGCCCCAGTATTTAGGTCATAGAGGCATCTTGAAAGGTTTGTGGGATCTTGAGCTCTTCCCCTGTCTTTTTGCATCATGAGCCGAATGGCTTTGCTCATCACACACTCCCCGTCGTGAGGAGTGGTCTCACCACAGGTCCAAAAACCAAGTGATATAGCCTGAGACCTCTAAAACTGTGGGCCTAAAGAACCCTTTCTTCCTTGTAAGTTGATTGGCTCAGGTACTTGCTGTAATAATGGCCAGTTGACTCTTGCAATCATGCCCAAATATGCTTTCCAGGCCCTACCTGAAGTGTGGCCTAACAAGATACTACACTAAACAGAATTTTTTCTTTAAAATGGACTTGGGAACCAACTGTCAAATAGCATAAAACACCTGCACACTAGTTGGTGTGTTACTTTCTATGGATCTGTTTTCCCTCATTTGTGTATTTTTTTTTTTTTGAGAGGGGTCTTGTTGTATTGCGTAATTTGGCCTTGAATTTAGGATTCCCCTGCATCAGCCTCCCAATAAGTTACTACAGTTGTGTACTACTGCACCTAGCTCTCCTTCGTTTGTAAATGGAGGGGTCACCCTCTCTGCCTTACCATCTTACCAACCTGAGTAATGCAGGGAAGTAAAAGGGCCACAGAAATGTTTAAATCCGCATTGTAATAAATATTCCATGATGATAAAAATGGCACCATAAAACTTTGCAAGAACTTTGCTTTCTCCAGCTTGGATCTCCAAGTAGGAAGTTTTTGACCTTGCTAACAAAATAGCTTTTTGCTTTCCTCACCGCTGAGATTTGCCAAATGCAGGAAGGAAGGCAAGGATGCTCTGAGGTTCCCTGTTAGAGAAAGAGAAAAGAAACCTGCTTCCTCTCCTTGTTTGGTCTCTCTGTGGGGTGGGGGTCTGTTTTATTCTTTCTTTTTCTTTTACCATATGCAAATCTCCCTCTCAGCTTCCCTCACAGCTTGATAGATGATTGGTTCTCCCTTTCAACATCAATGGCAAGGCATATATATATATTTTTTTACTTATGCGCAATTCTGTGTCTAAGTTCTCAGGCACTGAGAGAAAACAATATAGTTCTCCTGCAGGAGGTAGACTGTGTAAATATATATTAGTTTGGGGAGAAGGAATGAGAAATAATAAAATATTCAGAAAGCAGTCCGTTCTTGAGGGATGTTATTCTGCACAGCCAGGGAGCAGATTAATGACATCGTTTGTGAGAAAGGGAGAGCGGCTCCATAAAATATGTATTAGTGGAGTTGGTGGTGGGGTGGGGGGTGCCCAGAGTTGCCCATGCAAGTCCTGACCTCAGAATCAATCTAGTATCCCCTCTTAGTCTCACTTACTGGAGTCCCCAAACAGCTAGCTCTGGGGGCCTGGAGAGTGAGAGTTCCAGTGTGGGGTGTGCTGGCCTTGTCCACCCAGACTGTGGAAGTTCCTTGGTAAGAGCACTGACTGGAGTGTTGGAGGGCCTGGCCCTGCCTCTAACCTGCTGTGTGGCTTTAGGCGACTCACTTAACCTCTCTCCATCTTTATTTCTTCCTCTGTAAAACAGAGATTAGATGTTTCTTAAATGGGCTTGAATCAGTGGTAGGAAAGGTGAGATGAATTACTGAGAAGGAAATAAAATTGGAAAAAAGTAGTATTTGCTAGCCCTCATCATTGGGAAGTGTACTATACATAGTTGCAATAAATTCTTTGGTAAGCCAAGTTTGGGGTGAAGTAAGACCCCCCAAGGAACATGCATAAATAATAAGAGGTAATCTCCAACTTGACTTCTAAGCACGGGTGGTCCTGGTAGGGTTTTGTTTGGTATAATACTCTGTGCAAGCTTGGGGCCAGAGCTGAACTGCTGGGAGGAACTGCAGAGGGAAGAGTTTGGTTTTTCCTCAAAGCCAAGTGAGAATCAATATTTATATCCTGTAGCCTTCCTGAGAGGCCTTGTTTAGGTCCTGCTCTCTGGGTCATTTGTCCCATCCTTACCCAATCTCAATTATTTGAGCCTGATGCTGCAGACTCTAGATTTGGTTATATAGGGCAGACTTTGGATTTCACATAGCAACAGTAAATATATATGCAATACTTGCATGTGCTGGCATTATGCTGCAGGTGTTCTATTTCATTTCAACTTTACAGCAATGCTGCCTTAGGAAGGAAGTACTAGTATTAGCCTATTTTACGACTGAGGGGTTAAGGTCCTGGAAGTCAGTGTTATCAGTCCAAGATAACACTGCTAGTAAGTGGCGGAGGTTGAGGCTTTAGCCACTGTGGACTATCTTGCCCCATCTCTGACTCCTCTCCCCCAACTAAACAGAATCTTCTCAGAGCAGAGTCCTGGCTCCACTGGGCTCTGTGACGCAGAGTATACATTGGGAGTCCATGGGTTGCCCTATGTTGGCTATCCTAGGCTCTTCCTGGAAGAATCTTTGCAAAGCCTCCATCCCATGTGATGTCTACTTGGGGTCATGGAGGCTGCAACGACTTGGGTTTGGAGAACTATAGATGCTCTTAGTGTGTTTATTAGCAACCTCACTTATGGGTGGTTCTCTGTGAGAGCCCTCCCACAGCCCTATCTGTTCCAATAGCATGTGGATGATTCTGGGGCTGGCTATGTGCCTCTGGGTCTCTGATGGGGTCCTAGGAAAGAGCACACGAGTATATGCACCCAGGGTTAGTGCTGAAGAGCTGCAAAGCCCCGATGTCACAGTAAGTGATCTCTCATATGTCAAAAGACACCAGACACAAAACCAGGAGATATTTGCATGCCTATAATAGAAAAATGTTCCTGCCCACTGCACTCAAAGAATCTACCAAACATAAAGGCAACCAAACCAATAGAAAAGTGGGGAAAGAGCAGAGACAGACAAGTAGACTGTAGGGCCAGGAGTGACACATTTTCCTGTCTAGGGGGCCCCTATTTCCTGATGTAGAGGAAACCCCAATTGCGCTGAGCAAGCCTCGGACTTTGTTTCTTGGAAGCAACAGGAAGGTTGGAAGAGGGGCCCAATTCAGCTTTGAAAGTGGGCAAGGGTGAGCATCAGCCTGGGGCCCAGCCCTCTAGTATACAACAGAAGGAAGCTGTCACCACACAGAAAGCCTTCCTGGCCTTAACTATGGGATTTGCTGGTAGCAAATTGGGTGAACCTGTGGGGACACAAAAGCCTTGTCCCTCTCCCACAGTGTGACATGTGTGCCAAATCTCTCCCTGTGGCTCCTGACCCCATCCCCAACCTCCGCCTGCAACATCTGTGGCTCCTCTGGATGCTTTCTCCAGGAGTGGGGACTCAGTTAAGTATGGAAGAGCAGAAATCCCTGGCATCAGATGTCAAGGAACCCTGGCAGCTCTCCTGCCCTCTTAGGAGACAGCTCCACCTAATCCCCCAGGTGCCCATGGAATGGAGCCCAGCACCACTGTGGTCACCTGTCATCAGTATGTCCTCTTCTGTCTCCCACCTCACTGGTGCTGCCCAGGATCATCTCCCAGATAAAGTCCGGCTGTGGAGGGCCTGACTCCGGGTGTGCTCCCAGGGAGTGCCGCTGAACTCAACAGATGTTGGAGGACCGAAATCTGAGGAGGTGAGGGTCTGAACATGCAAGCCTCTCTGCAGTACTGATTCCCAACCCCAAGATGCTGCCATCTGCAGCCCACTTTTCTCCAGCTCTGGGCCATTCATGGTTTTAAAATTTGGTTTCCTCTTCTGATAAACTCCTTGCACTTACACACCATAAAATAGAACTGTGGTTTGGGCTTTACAGTTTACTTCCCAATTCCGTGTGCTTTTGACAGTTTGATTGTGCTTTTGACTGTCACAATGTGTATTTTTAGAAGTAGGTGGTAAATCTGTACTTATGATGTACAGATTTCTTCTTGTTGTTATTTCCTACACAATGTAGTACAATAACTATTCCCATAGAATTTACATTATACTGGGTATTATAAGGAATCTGATGATGATTTAAAGTATACAGGATGATGTGTGCAGGTGGTTTACAAATATTAGGATATTTTATTTTATTTTGTTTATTTATTTTTGTCTTTTTGAGGCAGGGTCTCATTATGTAGTTCAGCCTGGCTTTGAACTCACTTTGTAGCCCATGCTGGCCTTGGACTGGCAGCAATCCTCCTGCCTCAGCCTCCTAGGTACTGGGGTTACAGGTGTGCCCTGCCATGCCAGTTTTGTGCCATTTTGTATGAAGGACTTGATCATCTATGGGCCTTGGCATCCACAGACGTTTCAGGAAGCTGTCTCTCTTCTGTGGTTACTGAAGGAGAGTAGTAGGTGCTCAGTAGGTGCCTATTGCATTGCTGAGGAGGTGATGGTGACGGTGAAGTTGAGGTGGCTTCCAAGAGCAGGCTGTGGTCTCACTTGTGGTGCACTTGCTTTGCTTCTTAATCTCCTTGTTTTTCTAGACAGTTCCCCTTTTCCTCTTCAAACTCTGCTGAGCTGCTCTTACCAGCTACTTTGTGGTTAAGGGCACTCTTCTGAGTCCCGGTGGCAAAGGGATGTGGCAAAGGTGATGTCCCATCTCCAGGTTTGTCCTCAAAGGCTCCAAGCATGACCCTTTGTTGACTTTTTCCACCTGCAACTGAAGATGGGAGGAGGTGGGCTCTGGGAGGAGAGCCCCGCCCAGGTACACCGCCAAGCAGGAAATTATGTTTCATTGTGTTACACTCAAGTCTTGGGATCCTGAGAGCATGCTGTCCAGCCTGACCATTGCGTTGCTCTTTAAACTGAGAATATCAATATCAGTAGCTAGGGCTACGATGATCTGAGCCGCGTAGTGCCTGCTGCATTCCTTCCCCGCTGGGAAACCACAGGGCAACCTGGCAATGAAGCACAATGTCGGCAGCACCCCCAGCTTGCTGTGCGAGGTGTCTGGGAATGCCAGACAGGTCGTTAATTCAGAGGGGCAGTGATGCAGACCAAGCAGCAGACTTGATTGGGACCCCATCAATCTCTGCCACGAGGGATTGCTGGACCCGGGGAGTGTCCTGGTGAGTGTGTTTGTGTCTTAGTCAAATCATCAGTGTCATCTTTGCCTTCTTTTGTGTGGTCCTCCTTTCTTTCTCCTGCCTCAGATACGTATTTTAGCAGGGCATGAAGAGACCTGGCATCGTCGTGACCTCAAGCGCAAGCAATTTCTTGAGCAGTTACTGAGGGCCAGACACCTTGCTAAGCACTCTCCGCGAGTTACATCACTGAGTCTTTTCTAATGGGTTCTCTTGTTATCTTCATCTTAAAGAGAGGTTCAAAGGAGTTAGTTAAAGTCATACAACATCAATCATGGACCACATGGCTGCAGTCCCAGCTGCTTGGGAGGCTGAGGCAGGAGGATCACTTGAGCCTAGGGATTGCAGGTTAGCCTGGGCAACAGAGTGAGACCTTGCCTCAAAAAATGAAAATAAAAATAGAAGCTAGGAAGGTAGGTGGGGTCGGCATCTGGGCGTGAGCTGGACCTATCATCTGCTAACAGATACAGGTGTTGCTTCTGTAACACAGCAACTAGGTGCTGGCCACCCCAGCCCTACCTGACCCTGTCATTTTCATCCCAGGACTTGGGTTGCAGCCTGCCCTCTTTTACCTTCAGAACAAAAAGTCCCCTCCAGCCCCCTCCAGCTCCTTCATTGCTCACACTGAAGTCTGGCCACCTTCCCTGTCCCTGTGCCGGCGGCTGGGAGCTTTCATTCAAGTGGAATGTAGCTGCAGACTTTTGTAGCACTTCATTTACATGTATGCCAACAAGCCGAAATGTGCAGCAACCTTGGAGCACTTTCAAAGGCGGGAATAATTCCTCTGAAATAGGTCTTTGGAAAAGCTTTATCTTGTCCTTTCTTTTTTTGTTAATCTTGGAGCCCCTTAGCATGTCAAAGCAATTTTTCTAATGTCACATCTCCTAGACATTAGCATGAAAGGGCTTTAAGAGATGATTTGAGAAAGAATAAATGTTGAATGAGCATTTATTATAGAGTCGTTTATGCTACATTTGCATTTTGACTCTATTTCTGCAAGGCAGCCTGAGAAGCAAGCTGATTTGAAAGTCAATGGTGTCTAAATAGGCGAGGCTAAGACTCTGTTTACACTGGGATGATTTCCTCCTCACATTCATTTACAGAAAGAGAAAATTTCATTGGGCTGATTTGTTTTCGGAAATGAGATTAAGTGAGGCTTGTGTGCCTTAATGCGGAGGTGGAATCTCATCAGAATTGACCCAGCAGTGGGAAGATCGTGGGGTAAAGACAAGAGAAGTTCTTTCTAAGCCCAATTTCTCTCTCTGCACCTTAAGAAAACTAATTAGCGGTGATCTGCCTCCTCCTGGAAGCTGGCATGGCATGGCATGGCATGACGATGGAGCCCAGGCCTGCCTGGGTTTGTCTCCAGCCTCTGCCATGTCCCTGAGACCCAGGGAGGGTGCTTTCCGCCCTTCTGTTTTCTCGCATGTCACAGGGCTAGAACACCCGTCTGCATCTCCTAGGGTTGCTGAGTGTTGGGTGGCGGACACATAGAACGCACCCCACATAGTACCTGGCACACAACAAGTGCTTACTAATCTTAGCTGTTGTTCATATTTCTATGGGTGTTTTGACCTGTACGATGTGGCCAGGGCTCCAGAGCAATAATCAAGTTTGTGATTTGTGATCAAAGCCCCTGGTTTGTGCTGATATAGACCTGTCCATCTCCATCCCTGGAGGAAGTTCACCCAGGGGTCCCCATGACAGGTGGGTGAACCTAAGCAGGTCCTAGAGCTGATGGACAGCAGCCGCCAGCTTTCCAGAACTGTCTCTCTGGCCAGCCCGAGCCCAGGGCTGCTCAGCACTGGCTCTTCCTTCTCTCCCCTTCCACCTCCACATAGCTGCCCACTTTCCTGGCCTGGTGGGCCTGGCCTTGGGTCTCCAACAGCCCTGGCTCCTCTGTCCCCTGTTCCTGATTTTTATCAAGCAACAAGAGCTCTATCATCTCCTGAGCAGTTGGGGGGTACAGGGTGCCCCGAGGTACTATTCCTGCAAGGCAAATACCACTGCCCCTTTTGGGAGGTGACAGTCAAGGTTACAGCTCAGCAGTGGAGCTGGAATTCAAGCCCAGGGTCAGGCTGGCTCAGGGCCCCGTAGCTGCTGTGCTCCCAGGCCTCTGCCAGCAAAGCATCTCCCACTCTTCCCTTGGCCCCTGACTTCTGAAGGTGAAGTCAATGCTGCCTGCTCCCCTCCCTGGGGCTGTGGAGCTCCAGGCCACGGGTGCTGCTAAGTCCTTCAGACTCACATGATCTGAAAAGATGATTATTTTACCCTCCCCCTCATGCCCCGAAGGACTTGATCTTGCAACCCTGCAACTGTGCACCTAGGACCAAATGACAGATGTCGTTTAATGTGCCACTGAGTCTGGCAGAGCTGGATTCAAGTCCCAGAATTACCAAATGTGTGATTCTGGGCAAGTTACTTAGCCTCTCCAAGTCTGGGTCACTTCCCTAAAATGGGAACACAAGTGGCATCTCTCCCCCAGGAGTATCAGGTTAGACTTGAGTCCAGTGTGGGGGCGGGTACCTAAGTCCTGCAATGAGAGCTATTATCACTAGGGTTGCTGTTAGCATCCCAGCCCAGTGGGACTCTGTTCTCCTCTACCACATGGCCCCTAGGCCCCAGGAGAACCAGCTGTGACCTGCACGCTTGGAGCTATTGCTAGATCTGGTTCTCAGTCTGCAGAGTGTGCCTGGCAGCCTGCTTCCAGAAGGGCAGGGCATGGGTCAGCCTCTGATATTGTACTACCTGTGTGGATATACTCTGTAGCTCGGGGTCTTTTCCCCAGGGCGACTTGGTGGCCCAGGGACAGCTGGTGCTTCTGGGTTCCCTGGCTCAAGGCCCTTTGCCCTCAGGCCAGCCTTGAGGCAGGATCTCAGGAAACAGCTGAGCACCAGGACAGGGAGTCAGCACAGCTGGATCCCACCCAGGCTCTCCCAAGCCTTGCTGTGAGGCCTGAAGCAAGTTGCTCTCCATCGCTGGGCCTCAGTTTCCTTTTTTATGAAATCAAGTTGGATACTATGTCTAAATTCCCATTTAGCCTTGCAGGTCTCAGACCTCCTGGTGCCAGGAGAGGGATTTACCCCTCCCTTACCATAGAAAGCTAAAAAAAGACTCATCAGAGGGGAAGCGCCCTACCCTGGCTCCCTGCCCAGCAGAAAGCCCTGCGGTCCCCAGCAGACCCAGAACCCCGCTTGGAGAAATGAGCAGGAAAGGTTGCCAATAAGGAGCTGCTTCCAAATGCAACCTGGAGTTTAGCTGGAAGGTAGGGGAAAGGGAGCGGGGAGAGAGGGCGGGAGGGGGAGAGAGAGGGCGAGGGAGAGGGAAACAACAGGAGCAGAAAACCCACTTCAAGGCCAGCTCCCTGGCTGGAAGCCTGTGTGCGTGTGGATGAAGGGAACAGCGCCAGGCAGAGGCTGCCCTCCTGACAGAGCCTGTGGTGCCCACTTTGAACGTGTGGCCTTTGTGTCTGCCTATTCAGGGCGGCCTCAGGACAATGGGGGGCAGACAGGCAGGGGAGGACAATGAGAGGGACATCACTGCAGCTTTGCATTCCCTTTGAAGTGCCCCCCCTAAAAGGAATGCTTTTATTGCGCACTCCAACGATGCACAAGATGCCGGGGGACGAGGCGGCAGAGGAGGAGCCCGATTAAAAATATTATAGATAAGAAACAGATCAGCCAGCCACGTGAGGGCTGGTGGAAGCTTTGAGCCCTGACAGTAGAGGGGACACTGTGATCCAACCCTTTGTCTTCCCAGGGCAAGTGACCAGCTTGGGGGAGGGGCTGGAGAGGGAGGACCTCGTGGGGAGAAGAGGCCTGGAGGACAGGAGCCAGAGGTTGGGGTGGGGAGTCCCGGGCTGCTCGGGTCTCCTAGAAGCTTCTCCAAAGCTGGGGCTGGGATTCTAATAGCCAAAGTGGGTTCCAGCGCTGGTATTTGGGCAGCAAAATGCTGGAAGGTAAAGGCAAATCAGTACTGTTTATTGAGTGTGGCGTGTGCTAGGCACCGGGCTAAAAGCTCGCTTTATTGTCTGTGTGATGACCTTAAAAATGTCTCACGTTAACCATGTGATGGATATGTGTGCACTAGATAATGCTATTGCCTGCGGTTTGACGTTAGCATTTGAGCTATTGAAATCAGGAATCCACATTATTGGGTTCAAAGCTGCCAGGAAGCAAGTTGTATATTTGGGCACTATCGGTTCCATGAGGTCCCCTACATACTGCGATTTTGTCACGGTGCTCCCTGGGGTTGTCCAACCTGTGCACCTGTGCGTGGTAAACCTTGTATGAAGGATCCTCATCCGGAATTCACTCCCTCAAACATTGTTAGCAAAATGAACACCAGGGATTGGCTAATTAGCATGACGATTGTTAGAAGTAGTTTTTTCACTGGTGACAGGAGTGGAATTCAAGACAGTAAGTTGGCTAGTAAGACTGCACAGGCCGCAGGGACCGTGAGAAATGAAATAGGTACTGCACGAGGTCCTGAAAGGCCCCGAAGTGAAAACAGCGGCTTGCATGTCCGCTTCAGTGGAAGGGCTCCGCACCTGTAATAATTATCCCCGTCCCACTGCTGAGGCGGCAGCAGAGACTCAGAGGCGACACAACTCACCCGGACGCAGGTGGCTTGGTGGTGCCTGATTTTGTGGTACTCTTGGGCTCTCTGGTCCTGGTCTGCCTGGACTTCGAGAAGGAACCGCTTTCCGTGGGACAGGAACTCAGATGATACTCGAGCAGTTCCTCACCCTCAGAGCCCCGGCTTGGTGGGGGCTCAGGTGCGCTGACAATGGCCCAGGTCCAGCGCTCCTTTCTGATCGCCCCAGCGGCCGGTCGGACCTCTTCGTGTCGGCCGCACCGTTGATCGCCCCCAGGGGGCGCTTTTGCAGACCCTGATCCGAGGGGTAGGGCCAAGGGCCCGGCTCCGGGCTGGGTTGCACCCCGCCTCTAGTCTGGAGCCCCAACCCCCTGGGGCACTTTTTCTTTAATTTAAAATCATTTCTGAGCGCCCAACCCCATTTCTACGTGCTGTCAGGGCGTAGCACCTGCTGCCACTCTTCCTTGGCGGTCTGCTAACGGTTTTGCAGCTTATTTGATCCACATTGCAGAGACTGGTGCTTGCGATTTAACACCTCTGACTTGTGTGGGATCAAGAAAGTGCAGCTCCCTCTCTTGCCCGGAGTTGAAACAGCTCTGAGGTGACCTCGCCCTCCAGGGCCCGCAGGATCAGGCTGGAGTCCCTCGGCCTGTGCCCAGCCTGCACCTCCTGCCCCATGAATGGCGGCACTTCTGGAGTCCAGCCATGCCCTTGAAGTCTCTCCTCAGGCTGTGCTCCCGGGATGTTGACCCCGGACAGCTGCACCCACAGAAAGCCCATTCTGTAGAGAAGGCTCAGCAGGAGGCGCTGCTCCATCCAGTGAGGGAACTAACTCACCAGAATGAGGCTGGCCCTGGGGCTGCCAGGGAGGGGGACAGAAGCCATGTGTTCTGCCTCGAGGGACCTCAGAAAGGCCTGCTGCCTCCACCTGCCTCTTCTGATCCCTCCTTGCTGTGTTCAGGGAATACCTCCATCTGCCCCTCCACCCCCCCCAATAAAGGGCTATGTCAGGCAAAAGTTGAACCCAGATCAGTAGCCTATGGCCTAAAAGCAAATATCTTCCTTTCCCCTCTTCACACCCACCACCCATTTACTATCTGCAGGCCCTGTGCTTGGGATTTTTCCAAATACCTGTCTTCCGGTTCCTTCCCACTGCTCCACAGGAGACCAAGGGTCGAGAGACACAGCTGCCACGTCTGAGACAGAGAAGGCCTGAGAAAGGCCTCAGCCAGGGCCCAGACCTCATTCTGTCTGTCTGTCTGTCAGTATGTGTGGGTTGCCAGCCCCTTTCCCATTCCCGCTAACCCTGGTGACTCTCCCTGCTGCCCTCCTGGGCAGGTGTCCTGCGGTCATTCCCTGGGATTGCCCGAGTAGAGCCTTGGGTTCCAAGATGTCCTCAGAGCTGAAAGCCTGGTTGTCCTCAGCTCCTGGCCAGGCAGCTGAGCCATTACCCTTCTGCAGGCAAAGCCCTCCTTCAGGTGCCCACTTATACCCCTATGGGCTGTGGCACAGTACTCAGTACTACATACTCAGCCCAGGCTCCCTTGATAGAGCAGGGCCCTGGAGGTCTTGGCTGCTGGATCCAGAGTGTGCAATGAGCTAGGCAGTATGCCCTGCTCTGCAGGGGAGGAAGGAGGGACCAAGGCCCAGTTGGCTGCACCCAGAACCTTGGGCCCTGAGCAGCCAGGAGTAGCAGGGTGCGAATGGCCGGCAGGCTGAGCTGGAGGGCAGGCTCTCAGCTGAGGGAGGGGAAGCCCAAGAGAGGCTGTCGGAGGAGAGATCCCAAAGCCAGTTTCTGGAGCCAGAGGACTGGCAGAGAGAGCCAGGGCTGGAGCAGAGAGAGCCAGGGCTGCCTTTTACCAGGAGCTTGTCCAGCCAGCCTGGTTTTGTGTCTGATGCTTATTTCCCATACCCTAAAAAGGATTTTGTTCTTTTTGTTGATTCCATATGAGAAAACTGAGGCATAGAGAGGTTACAAGAGCCACCAAGCTGCTAACCGGTAGGTTCCAGATTGGGGCCACGGGTATGCAGCGAGTACACAGACCCTGCAAAGGAATACATCACTGTCACTCCTGTGTTTTTTCCTGTGAGGGAGGCACCACGCTGTTCAAGGGTGGGGCATGAGAGAGACAGGAAAGGGTTCACAACAGAGGGAATTTCTGAGCCGGGTTTTTGCAGACTGTGTGGGAGTTTCTTCACAGCAGAGCAACGGCTCCAGGCAGAGAGAACTAGTACTAGTGCAGAGCTTGGAGGGAAAAGGAGAGACAGGAGGAGCTTGGGTGGGTGTGTCTGGGGAGGAGGCGCGGCGAGGAACGAATCTGGGGGCAGGAGGTGGCACAGAGCTCAACCTCAAAATGGCTTACTGAATGAATGAATGGATGGGTAGCCTACAGCAGGAGCTCCACCCGTGCTTTCTTTGCCCAGCACAAACGTGGCCTGTACCAGGCATGGGTGCAGGGTCGCGGAGCGAGCGAGTGCGCTGGTGCGGCGCGCTGCGCGGCGGAGCCAGGCCGAGCACGCTCACCTAACGCGGAGCAGATGGCGGGGCGGGCGAGGCGGCGGCAGCCGGGCCTGATTAGGGCCCCTCCCGCGGCGGCGCTGGGCTTTGAAGTGAGCCGCTGCCGGGCGCGGGCCGCCTGGACGTCCCTGCCGCCGGGCCGCCGGTCCCGGGCTGGCGGCGCGTGTTTATCCAGGTGCGGGCTGGGGGCTGGGCGCGGGGATCCTCTTTCCTGCAGCCCATCTGGGACTTCAAAGCGGCGCAAGGCTCAAAGCAGCCCGGTGGGGGCGGGGCGGGGCCGGCTGCGAGGCTGCAGGAGGCCGGGGCCACTGGGGCTGCACCGTCCTCGCCCCAGGCCCGCTCCGCGCTCGGTTGAGTGCGCCTACTGAGTACGGTGCCCTGTGCATCCAGTTTTGCCTGTGCGACTTCCTGGCCTCTGGGTGCAGCTTCACAAGCAGCCTGGGCTACGGGTGCCCATTGCTGTCCTCGCTTCAGAGAGTGCAGGAAACTAGCCCAAGGCCACACCGCTAGTAAAGCCAGAGTCAGAATTTGAGCTCAGCACTACTTGGCTCCAGAGTCTTCCCCGAGCCCATCTGATCCCGTCCCATCTCTCCAAGATCCTGGTCTCCACTCAGGGCTCTTCCATCATGAGAAAGACCAACAGAATTCGCTTACTGTCTACCTTTGCATCTGCATTTGCGCCTCACTGCTCAGACAGGAGAGCACCCAGCAACTTTTTAGGAGTTGAGACTCTCAGGCTTCTCTCCAGACCTCCAAGATGAGATTCTGCATTTTCCAAGATGCCAGTGATTCAGAGGCTGAACTGCTGGGAAGCCTCTATTGGCACTGCTATCTATGTCTTGGACACCCGTCCTCCTTCATCAGACTGGGAACTCCCCTGGCAAGAGCTGAGCCTTCCGTGTCTGATCAGAAGTGTTTCCACCAAAAGACTGGGACCTCCCTAAGGACAGGGGCTGGGTCTCACCCACTAGTTGGGTGAATGGAAAGCAGATAAGGCTCCGTATCCCACACTAGGGGTTCGCCAGACTGCCGGTGCCTCTCCCATGTAAGGGGCCTGGGGGAAGTAATGGGTCTCTTCCCTCAGACTAGGAGTCTCCCGGGAAGCTTGGGATAGGGACAGCCTGCAAGGAGAGATGGCTGGTTCTTTTGGTCCTGCGGTCCTGAGATGCAGAAGCTGGTGGGGATGAGCATTTACTGCAGGACTCTCATGACTCTGCTGGCAGGGATGAGGCTGGGGAGGGGCAGATCCACAGGCTGGGCCATGAGCACCGCCTGACACCAGGCCTCTCTGAGCAAACATTTGTCCTGTGCATCACCAAGGGACCATTCAGGCTGCAGGAAGCCCTCGGGCGGGCGGGTGCAAGCGGAGCCTGCTGGCAGCAGGAGGGTATTTTTAGAGCTGTGACTGACAGCCCTTTATTAAGCAGTTGCTGCCTGCACCCTGGCCCCCAGTCCCTTCTGGGCTGGACCAAAAAGAAAGCACATTGTCATTTTGTTAAGAACAGGGTCCTAGCAGCCCTTCCTTGGTCCCTGGCTGACTGGACAGGTTATTTCTTGCCATGGCTGAGGTCCAGGCACCCCCTGCTGACACTCCCAGCATGCCCCGCAGCCTGACCCTTCACACATCTGGCAGTGATAAATGGCTTCAGCATCGCTGCCATCACCTTGCACACTCTGATCCCGCTCACTTTGTTCTCCCTTTAAAGCCAGTGGGCGGGTGGGGGAGGGGGACGCCCTCTCTTCTCCATTGGCGTCTCCTGGATACTTGCAGGCCTGTGCTGTGATACAACTTGAAAGGACCCCGACACTCAGTTATCTGGTCTAGGAAGTCCAGCTTGGGAGTTGTCTGTGCTGACTGGAGTGGGGGGTGGTGAGAGTGCTTGCCTGTGTGTGGACGTATGTACATGTGCGTGAGTGCTGTGTACACACGTGTGTGTGTGTGAGTGTGTGTGTGTAGTAGTTTTGGGGATGTGTCAACATATGTATCTTTTGGCTATTGTGGCTTTAGGACTTGTTTTCATACCCAGTAGGGCAAGACCACCCCATTCTGACCCCTTCCACCGACATCCTGTGTTCTTGGTAAACATTTTCTTGACACAGCAGATCCATTCCTAGGAATGTGCACAACAGGATTTGTACACAGCTGGGCGTGGTGGTGTTGTACATAGCTTGCCATTCCAGGCTGTGGCAGGAGGAACAACAGTTCAAGGCCAGCCTGGGAAATTTGGCAAGACTCTGTAGCAAAATAAAAAGGGCTGAGGATGTAGTTCAATGCTCCCTGGGTTCAGTCCTCATTACAAAAACAAAAACAAAAAAGTACATAAATGTAACCTGAAGTTAAGAACGGGTGGGAGTGCCATTGTCACATCTCCAAGCTGGAAACTACTCAAATGCCTATGAACAGGAGACCAGATAAATGTGTGTTGAGGTTCTCATACCTTGGGATATTACACAGAAATGAGAATAAATGATCAACAATGATCATGCAACTGTATGGATGGGTTATACGGTCCTGTTGTAGGCAGCTAAACTCAGCAGAAATACTGTAGACAATAAAATAGGGCTGGGCCCTCGAAAGAGGGCCAGGATGAAGGTGAGACACATCTCAACTGTTGTTGGAGACACATCTGTTGGACCCAAGGCCTCAAGATAAAGACAAGATGACCAGGCCTGTGTACTTCCTCAAAGGACAAACACCAGGCCTAACGAAGCCTAGATAGACATCAGTCACCGTGGTGGGTGACCAAGACCTCCTGACCCATCATTTCCTAGAAAAACGCTTTGTTCTTTCCATGTGCCCTTGTTACATAACTTGTTTCCCCATTGGATCACTATTATCTAAGTGACTACCCTCAGATCCTTATTGGTTAATCATAGTTGTAACCCATATTGTACCCATGTGGGTATTGCGCTATAAAATTTCCCTATAAAAGGGTGTTCTTGGTCTATGCATTTGGGATCTCTCCTGTTCCTCTGACAAGCGCTTTCTATTCTCTCAATAAATATTTCCTACTTGTAACCTCTCTTGTTCCTAGAATTCATTCTCTGACTTTTAGAGAATGAAAACTTAACATATCAGACATCTAACAGTTTGGGAAGTATAATATTTCCCTTATATCATATTTGGAGGTTCTGATATCACCCCTGTAACACTGCTGGGTAAAAGGAGCCATACCTGAAAGAGTACATGAGGTATGATTCCTGGACTGAGAGCTCAGAGATGGGCAAAAGCTAATCAGTTGAGATAGAGGCCTGGAGAGTAATTATTCTTAAAGGATAGAGTGACTGGGGCGTGGGGGAGAAGAGGAGCTTCTAGGGCAACATTCTTTTCTTGACCTGGGTACTGGTTACTTGGCTATGTCCCCTGTATAAAAATTCAGAGGTACATCTTTATAATTGGTATATTTTCTCTCTGTGTTATATTTGAATAAAAAGTTCAAAATCTTGTATCTTGCTTTTTGTGTATTACAGTCCTCCATAAAGCTTTTAGAACCAGCTTACTGAGTTCAAAGAAAAATTCTGTTGGGGACGTAGTTGGAATTACTGCATAGTATAGATGTATTCAGGGGGATTTGCCTTTTTTTCCATGGATGTGGTATACCTTTACTTATTCAGATCAACTTTTAAGTTTCAGTAAAGTTTTACGATTTTTCTCTAGTCATGCGATTTTCTGGTTGAATTTATTCCAAGTTTGCAGAGTAACTTGTGGGCTTTTTTTTTATTGTGAAGGAGTTTTTTTTCCTCTTATGTTTTCAGTCATTTTTATTGTGGTAAAATGTACACAACATATAATTTACCATTTTTAGGTCGGCAGTTTAGCGGCATTAAGTGTATCCACATTGTCATGCAGCCATCTCCAACTTTTTCATTTTCCCAACTGGAACTACAGCCACTAACTTAACTCCCAGTGCCCGCCTCCCCCTGGTCCATGGACACCACCATCCCACTTCTGTCTCCACAAATTTACTTAGTTGATAATTCTCACATAAATGGAATCACACAATGTTCTTTTGTGACTGGCTGATTTCTCAGCATAGTGTCTTTAAGGTATATGTCTGCAATAGCATGTGTGAGATTTTCATTCCTTTTTAAAGCTGAATAATTCTATTTTGTTTATGCCAAATTTTGCTTATCCATCCATTCATTCACGGATGTTTGGGTTCTTTCCACCTTTTAGCTATTGTGCCTAATGCTGCTTTGAACACTATGACCATGGGTGTGCAGATGTCTGTCTGAGACCTTGTTTTTAATCTTTTTGGTTATGTACCAGGAAGAGAATGGTTGGGTCATATGGTAATTCTGTGTGTGTGTGTGTGTGTGTGTGTGTGTGTGTGTGTGTGTGTGTTTGA
>PVLD010027367.1:0-20863 GCA_004027595.1 Dinomys branickii | reverse complement strand
AAAGGAAAGGAAAGGAAAATCATATGACAGAGCTATCCCTCTGGGTGTATCCAAAGGGAATAAAATCAGCACACCATAGAAATACTCGCATGCCATGTTAATTGTAGCACTAGTCACCACAGCTAAGACATGGAATCAGTGGGGGTTCCCAACGATGGATGGATGGATGGATGGATGGACAGATGGATGGATAAAAAAAATGGTATATTTACATGATGGTGTAATAACTCAGCCATAAGTGATAAGTCACAAGGCAGCCAGCCTCAGCCTCACCCCCCCACGTGGGAAAACTTTAACTCTCAGTATTTCTCTCGTTCCCTTCCCTGTTCCACTTGGGTTCCCCTCGGCCACAAAAGCTGCCCCCGCCCTCATTCACTCTGGCAGTTCACCTGCTCGGGTCATCCTGACATGGGCAACTCCTGTTGTTTGGCGATTCTGGCCTGGACGCCCTCCCTGCTGCTCGGGGTTCAGCCTGTTCTGGCCCAGGGACATCTCCTCACCCCACCCCACCCCCACCAGAAAAAAGAGCTTAAAGGCCCACGCTTTCCCCAGCTCGGGGCTACCTTGGTCGGCTAGGTTGCCTGCTACTCTGTCCCTCCCCCAGTAAAGACTTCTCTCATGTCAGAAGGTCTGGTCTGGTTCTGTGTGGGGTCTCGGTTTCTATCAATGAGGAAAAATGAAATCCAGTGACCTGCAGCAAAAGGCATGGAACGGAGGGATTTGGTGTTGTGTGGAACAAGCCAGACCCAGGAAGAGAGCATCGCGTGTTCTATTTCGGGCATTCCCTGCGAGACGGCTGAAAACATTGACCTGAAGGTAAAGCAGCGCTCACTGGGGGAGGCAGGGTCAGTACATGCTGCATCTGTATAAGGAAATAGACACCGAGCACCAGTAATATGTACAATTAGTACACCTTAATAAAACAAAAATGTTAACGCTACAATGAGGGCATGGAAAGCACCTTGTCCTGCTTTCCCTACTTTCTCTCACTTTCTGACTCTGCCTAATAAATCTGCCTGCTCCTCACACTGCAGCATCCAAGTGCTTTCCTGAGGTGAACCTATGTCACAAGGGGCAGGGGTGCGAGCTGAGGTTCCCATCTCCTCTTTTGGGAGCCTCCTCGGACATTCTGTGCTGACAGTAATACACTCAGCTGGTGTCTGCCAAACCAAAGAGTTGCTTTGTGTGAAGGGAAAACAAATCCCACACATCTAGTGTCAGCAGTGTTGTGTCAAACTAGAGAGACGGCACGCTTTCCCAGCTCCCAGCCAAAGTGATGCTACACCAGATGCATGCAGGAGAAAGCATACTTCAGATTTTGAATGCGGGTGTTTTCCCGGCCTAGCCACACAGAGCACTGTACCCTCTCTCCATGCTAGGCGGCGGCAGCAAGCCCCAGCTCCCGGTCACGATCAGTGACCACAGTGGGAAACATCGAGCCCTGCCCTGTGGCTGTGTAGCCAACATGTGTTGAATACAGGTATTCAATAAATTACATGATAAAATAGGAACAGTGATAGATGATTATATCTAACTATTGGCGAATGTAAGTGTCTGACCATGTATAAATGTAAGTGAAACTAAGCTGTAGTGGGTAAGTTAGGTGTATGTAGTTTTGACTTACAATATTTTCAACTTACAGTGGATGTATAGGGGATATAACCCCATTATAAGTCAAGGAGCAGCTAAGGTTTAAAGCAAGCAAAAGTGAATAGTGCAGTCCTTACGTATTAGTGCTAAAACCATATTTTGGCTTAAAAAGCAACAGAATGACAAGCATCTAGGTGGGTGTGGAGGTAACGGAGATTGGGAGGGGAAAGAACACAATGGTAGGTGCACACAATTCAGGTAAAAACCTAGTCCTTGGGTTAAAGGCGAGGTCACAGTAGTCATTATGTTGTTATGTTTAATTGTTAATATTAATGTTACGTGTAACCTTGCATACATGTCGTTTTTCATTACAAAAGACATTCTGGACTCAGGTGGGTTTAATTTTGAAGGTGGTGAGAAGAGGTCTGGTGAGGGTGTCATACACCAAGGCAACTTGAAAAGACTGAAAGAACAACTAGGGACTCTTTTCTGATTCTACAAAAACACGTTAGGATTTATTACTCAGGTCTTTTTTTTTTTTTTTTTTTTTTTATTACTCAGGTCTTTTATGTGAACCTTCATGAATTGATTTCCAAAACCATACAGCATGTCCTAGGGCACTGGGTCACACAGCATTTTTATAGCTATCAATGCAAGAAATCTCAGAGTCCTGAGATTGAACTACAGGCTTACAAAGAAATGCTGGCTACTCAGTTAAGAAATTTTCATCTCTAATAGTATGATTGGTACACCAGGTACTCAGAACAACATTGCTGCTAAAAAACAAAATCAAAACAGGTCAAATACATTTTTAATTTTAAAAAATATAGCCAGGCATGGTGGCACATGCCTATAATCTCAGCGCTCATAAGGGTGAGGGTGGAGGCTGAGGCAGGAGGATGGCCAAGAGTTTGAGGCCAGCCTAGGCTACACCATGAGTTCAAGGCCAGCCTGCACTACATAACAAGACTCTGTCTTAAAAAAAAAATGAAATACATACCCATAAGCTTTTATCCTGAATTTGGTTACTAGCCCCGTTCCCCACAAGAGGAAACGAGGACTCCCTAGAAAAAGAGAAGCGGGCAGGAAGAATGCAGAGTGACCTGGGACGTATTTGTCAGGCCCCAAAACAAGGGAATTCTTCAAAGATTAATGGAATGGTAGCAACAGGAAACACGAGTCAATTGAAGGGGATTTTATTGGCCTGATTTTGACCATATAAATCAAAAAGAAGAAAGGTTAAAATTGAAATGAAAAACACTGACTGTAGAAAAACCCCAAAGTTCACAATACTGAAAAAAGGTAAAGTCAGGGTGATTTATTTGTTTCCATCCAAAGAAACTGTTAAGCCAAATGCTTGTTTTGTGAATTGGTAGCCAGGCAGGGTGGCCCATGCCTGTAACCCCAGCACTTAGGAAGGGGAGGCAGGAAGATCACAAATTTGAGCCCAGCCAGGGCAAGTTATCAAGAACCATCTCCAAATAAAAAGCTTAAAAATGGCTGGGAGCTAGGCGTGGTGGCACACGCCTGTAATCCCAGCACCCTGGGAGGCTGAGGCAGGAGGATCATTGCAAGTTTGAGGCCAGCCTGGGCTACAAAGTGAGCTCAAGGCCAGTCTGAACTGCATAGTGAGACCCTGTCTCAAAAAAAGAAAACAAAACAAAGAAACAGCTGGGAATGTATCTCAATGTGAAGGCTGTGGGCTCAATCCCCATAGTGAAAAAAGAAAAACAGAAAAAAAAAAAAAAAACGGTAACATTTGAAGAGAATTAACATTTATCTTAGCTTTCTAAAGTGAAATATATATCAGGAAAGCCAACTGCCTTATTTTACAGAAAAACCCAGTTGAGAAATTATAGAAGGAATCATTGGATGAATTAAAAATGATCACTTCACAGCCACTATTTGGAATTACTGGTTTGTTTTTTTAGCAAATGAGTGATTAGCTTTTAATAGAAGTTAAAAGTATTACATGAATGGTGGATAGGAAGCAGACAGTGAAATGATGCTGAAGGAATCTTACTCAGATTCCTGCTGATCGCAAGTGGCAGCTGCCACTGTCCATGGGAGAGGTGGGGCCACTGCCACTGTGACCCCAATCACGTGAGTAAGAAAGAAATGTTTAGTCAGTATTAGCCATATATACACAAGCAAGGTTGTCTTTCCTTGGCTAATACAGCCTACACTACAGTTCAAGAAGCATTTAAACCCACTAAATCCTAGGTCTGGGCTGCAAAAGAAGATACAACATAGATCCTGACCTCAGAGATACTGAAAGTATGGTCATGGTGTTTTAAACATGGGCAGTTAAGAAACATACACATTTGAGGTAAAATTTAAACAGGTTCATTGATGTTAGAGCATACCCTTTTAAATACAAAGCAATATGTGATTAACACCAAATGGTTGATGTTTTTAGTCCATTTACATTTATTAAATACAAGGCACTATGATTGGATCTGAGATATGATGTACTTGAGACATTTTTTTTAAAGAAATAGTATCATGTTCCCAAGATTTTCTCATAGAGGAGAAGTAAAATAGAATTTGTTGTATAAGGAGAAGAAAACTTGTCTCCTTAATTATGTTCTACTTACTACATATTTTGTCTTCCATTAAAAGATTGTATATTTAAGTTTTCCCCAGTGCATAGTCTCATGAAAAATTCAACATTTTATTAAAGACTGGAAATTTTGTCTTGAGACAAAATATGATGCACTTGAGACTTTTTTTTTTAAAGAAATAGTATCATGTTCCCAAGATTTTCTCATAGAGGAGAAGTAAAATAGAATTTGTTGTATAAGGAGAAGAAAACTTGTCTCCTTAATTATGTTTTACTTACTACATGTTTTGTCTTTCATTAAAAGATTGTATATTTAAGTTTTTCCCAGTCTCATGAAAAATTCAACATTTTATTAAAGACTGGAAATTTTCACAGCAAGAGAAAGAAATGTCTCTTTTCTGATTTATGGTATCAAATAAATTATTATTTAAACTATGAAGTTGTTTTCTCAGGAGAAAAATGGAGAAGAGGGAACAAAGATCGTTTTGTTTTTCAACGAAACCTAAGAGAAATTAGCTAAATCACAGCTTCAATATCAAAGCACCACTGCAAGCCAGTCAGAGGCAATCAACAGGTTCTGTAGGCTATAAATAATGATTTAAGGGGTCCGGGGATAGAGCTGAGCAGCGTAAGTGTCTGCCTGGCAAGTGCAAAGTCCTGAGTTTGATTCCCAGTATGAAGGAAGGAAGGAAGGAAGGAAGGAAGGAAGGAAGGAAGGAAGGAAGGAAGGAAGGAATCAGTAGGAGAGTAATTTGAACCCAATTACTCACTGCAGAGCCCATATCACTGATCTTCGTGCCTTGACAATGACTCGTGTTTACACAGTTCTTTATAAATTCTGAACCTTTCTGTTCTGTCCTCCCATATCTTGGTAAAAGGGGTCCCAGTAGTGCAACTGACACTCACATACAACACTTAGAAGAAACACAACATAAATACACCCGACGCTCCCAACAACACATCCTGCCCTCAACCCCCACGCCTCAGCCTTGGCACATATAGCAGCAATGTATCATGTTATTTAACATTTTTAACATATTAGTAGAATTCATCTACTGTATGTAACCCTCTGCATCTGTGCTTTTCCCTCCTATTACATTATATACCTTTTTCACTGTCACACAACTTTCCACTGGATGACTATATCACGATTCTTTCAGTCAGTCTCTTGTGAATGGAGATTGTCACTGTTGTTGACATTCTGTTTCTTGTCTTAATTTTTCTTTCAGAGGAGCCCACCTTTTCCTTGTTTACCAGCAAAGGATACTATAAAATAATTGCAATGGCTCCTCAGGAATGTGTGAGAATTTCTCTTCACGAAACACTTGAGGGAAAATCTCTCTCAAGATTGAGCATATTCATTACTTTCTAATGGAAGCAGGTTCTGTGACCTGGTTAGGCCTTCAGTGATGCAGCCAGCATCTTTTTTTTTTTTTTTTTTTTTTGCGGTACTGGGGATCGAACTCAGGACCCTGCACTTGCTAGGCAAGTGCTTATTCCACTGAGCTATATCCCCAGCCCTCAGCCAGCATCTTGACAACAACTTCATGAAGAACCATGACACAGAACAACTATGTCTCTAAGACATTCCTGGATTTCTGACACTCTGTAGCTGTGAGATAATGATGTTTAGCTATACCAGGCTGCTAAGTATAGGAGAAATATGTTATACTGTAATGGACAACTAACAGGGAAATTGTATAGTAATAGTGTTCCGACTAAGGAAACAAATTGTGAGCAGCCGCACCACCCAGGTTCAAATTCTGACATCGATACTCAGCCGTCTGACTGTAGGAAATGACTCTTCCCGTGACTACCTCAGCTTACTCCTCTGTGAAGTGGGGGTGTTAATAACGCAGCACATGGGGACACTGCGGCTTGAGCTGGTACAAGGAAAGCACCTGAAAGCATGCCTGGCCCCAGGAAGCTCTCAAGAAGTGCTGATTCACAGAAGCATCAATCTGAGCGTAAAACCGCATGCTCAGCCTCGCTAGAAAGCTGTGAAATAAATTAAAACCACAGTGAGACACAATTTGTTCCCCCATAAAAGTGCAAATAGTGATCATTCTTAGCTTGCATGGTAGTCACATGCTATTTGTATGATTTTTTTTTTGAGACAGGGTCTTGCCATGTAGCTCAGAGTGGCCTTGAACTCACTATGTAGCCCAGGCTGGCCTTAAATTCTCAGCAATCCTCCTGTCTCAGCCTCCTGAGTGCTAGGATTACAGGAGTGCACCATCACCCCAGTTTTGTGTGATAATTTACCAAGATGTGATGTCTGATTTGAGCATTTCTAGTATGTTATATTTCAAACTTAAAAAAAAAAAGCCAGGTGTGGTGGTACATACCTGTAATTCCAGCACTCAGGAGGCTCAGGCAGAAGGCCTGCTGTGAGTTCAAGGCCAGCCTGGGCTGTATAGGGAGTTCTCAGCCCAAACTACATGGCAAGATCCTACCTCAGAAACCACACACACACACACATACACACACACACACACACACACACACACAAAGACATACAAAAAATTCAATCCCACCTCGCTAACCCTAACCTACCAAGGACTTTGTCAACAGCAAATATTAGCAAATATCCGAGACACAAGAATTTTCACATTTTGCTGGTATGAGTACAAACTGATACAACCAACTGGGAGGGCAATAGGACAAACAGAAGCAAAGTTAAAATCCACTATTAAGATTTTATGTGAGGCTGGGGATATAGCTCAGTGGAATAAGTGCTTGCCTGGCAAGCACAAGGTCCTGAGTTCGATCCCTAGTACCGCAGAAGATTTTATGTGAATTATAAAGCAAGAAGATTTGTAAATCTCCTCTAAACATTTTTTAGCTAATCTTTTTGGTGGTGAGTCATTAGCAATTTACTCCTAGAGATTTTGAAATACATAATAGATTAGTGTCATTATAGTCACCCTGCTATGCAATAAGTCTCAACAAATTTGTTCTTCTTAGCTGAAACTTTGAATCTTTTGAACAACGTCTCCCTATGAGTCCCTGACCATCCCCCACCACCATCACCATAGCCATTTCCAGTAAGGGGGGGGAGGTGCGAACAAGGGCACTAAAATTTTGTGACTGGACATATTTATATTCTTAAAAAGCCTAACATAACAGAGAGAAATGTTGGGTCTCCTTACAGCCCCAGGGACAGAGTGCAAAATGTGCCTGACATGCTCAGCATTCTGTTACGTGCTTCTGCAAAGGAGAATTCCTAGACAAAGCCATAATCAGGACTTTGAAAAAAAAAAAGGGCTCACAACCTGAAAAAGAATGAAAAATGAGTTACATTAGGACCAACAAAGAGAGTGGGAAAAGGGACTGTCTCACAGTTAATCCAGTGCTGGGAAAAAATTTTATTGTAGTAAAAACTGTAGCACATTCAAAGAGAAGAGCCCATGGGAATAATCACTCTTGAAAACTATTTTTACAAAGTGGGCTGTGGGCGTAGGCCAGTGCTACAGCACTTGTCTGGCATGCATGAAGCCTGAGGTCTGATTTCCAGTGCTGGTGGCGAGGGGAGGGGAAAACCTTGTATTTTCATATACACCCACACATCCTGTGGTATGCTTTAATCATTTCCATATGATTTATAATATGTGGTACAACATAAATGCTAAGTAAATAGTAAATGCTGAATTGTTTGAGGAATAATAACCAAAAGGAATGTCTATATGTGTTCAGTACACTTGTTAAAATTGGTTGAATCAGTGTGTGTGTTATCAGGGTTCTGGGGTGTTTTGAATTCCTTTGAAAGATTCTTTCCAATTCTTGTTGCCCTGAACAAAGAACTGGACAAGAAATATGCAAAAGGAGTGAGGTTTTACATTTATTGAAGGTAGGAAAAGAAACATGTTCTGCAGAGTGAGTGCAGGCCAGTTAAAGGTAGGAAACGCAGTACCTCGCGTGGTGAGAGCCGGCCACCTTGAAAGACGGAGCACAGTGGCAGGGAGGTTGGTGGTGGCAGTCATCTTTTGCATATCCCATTCTGCAGGCTGACATAAGCACTAGGCTGTCCTATCAAAAATTTACTTATTTCCTGCTAGAAGAATTGAAGATAGCTTTTTCTCATTGGTCGCAGGCACAGGGCTTGGCTGCTTGTGTCCCCGTCCTAACTGCTTGTCTCAGAGGTGGAAATTAGGAGTACTAAAGGCTCACTGGATACACTCCAAGGTAGGAAGCTAATGTTGAAGACAGACACATTCCAGTGGAAGATGCTACACAAACTTCTGTTAGTCATCTCTAATCAACTGCAAAGATTTGACTTACTAGCATTTCCTGACTTACAAGCATTTTTCCATGGTGAAACTAGTGGCTCAAGAGCAAGAATAAAAGTTTTTCCATCTATGCATGAAGAAGGTATGAAAATCCAGCAATTATCTGCACTCTTAGGAACGGTCCATGATTTCTAAATAATCACAAGTTTAACTACCAATTCAGAATTTTCATGGATATCTTTCCCCTGCAGTACTTGGGACTGAACCCAGGATTTCACACACACTAGGCAAGCACCTGACCCCTGAGCTATGTCCCAAGCTTAGATCCATGGACATGCTACCACATTAGCCAAGAAGCTCGATCCTGCCTCATAGACTACCAATGCATTTACAAGGTACCTAGATGAAGAACGATCACAGTGCACAGACCTGACAGAATGTCTCCTTTGTATTCACCTGGTAGTAAATATCTGAGCACGTGTGTAACTAAAATTGATCTAACATTTGCTGTCACTATGGACAGAAAAGTTGAAAAGATGTGACACAGCCATCATTAATAGAAATTTTTAGGAATAACTCCTATTAATAAAAAAAAAACCTAATTTGTAACAATGGTCACTCCTTCGTGAGTTGTCCTTTGTAGAGTTACTTCCCTTACTTTGACTCTCATTCAAAATTCTAAAGAAAAGCTGCACCTAAATGATTTACATGTTAACTGCTAAATAATCTTTAAATAACCTTTTTTTTTTCTTTTCAGTGTTTAGGATTAAACCCAGGGCCTTCATAACTGAGCTCTGTCCCTAGTCCTTTTTATTTTTTGAGACCAGATCACTTTAAATTGCTAGACTGCCCAGGCTGGTCTGGAGCTTGGAATCCTCCCTTTAGTCTCCCAGAGTGCCCACAGAATCTCTAGACTCACAGAGCCCAGGATATCTGCTGCCCTTCAGCTGACACCATAATGTGTGACAATCTCTTTATCTTTAGTCCCATGCATCAGCTAACACAGGAATGTAAATCTCTATGAAGTTTACCTTGCAGAAAAGCAATGCGTTTGTCTAAAGAATTATAGAAACTAGATCCAGGTGGTCAAGGTTGATTGTAATGTTCTGGCCAGTGGGGAAAAAAGGAGGACAAAGAGCCTGGCGTGGTGGTGCAAGCCTACAATCCCAGCACTCCGGTAAACTAAGGCAAAAGGATCACAAGTTCGAGCCTAGCCTGAGCAACTTACCAAGACCCAAGAAAGAAGGAAAGAGTGAAAGAAGGAAAGAGTAAAAGAAAGAAAGAGGGACAGAGGGAGGGAGAGAGGGAGGAAGGAAGGAAGGAAGGAAGGAAGGAAGGAAGGAAGGAAGGAAGGAAGGAAGGAAGAGGGCTGGGGAATGTAGCTCAGCATGCAGGCCCCATGTCCAGAGTGTGGACACATGCCCCGGAGGATGAGGACCCTGCCCAGCATGTAGACTTCCTACCCATCATCCTGTTTTGCCTTCTTTCTCTGCCTCTACAGCTCTTTCACATACTGAGTTCCCCAAAGTGGGCTTGCTCTAGAGGATGATAGCCCCACCCATGTTCTCTAGATGCTGGCCCTAAATACGCTCGATTTCCTTCCTACCAACTCTCAGATCTAAATATTGGCTTCTGATTAGCAAGCAGATAGACTTGGGTCCAGTAACAAATCTGTATACTTGAGCTCACATCTGACAAATGACAAAAACAAATCAAAGTTATGTCCATCTCACATCAGAGCCTATACTCCTTCCTTTCCTTTATATTAGCTTTCAGAACTGTTACTATTATTAATGTGGTGCTGGGAATCAAAGTCAGGACCTTACACATACTAAGCACTGCTTTACACTGAGCTACGTCTTCAGCCCCCTCTAAGAATTATTATGAGTAGCTGTTTTCATTATTGTTGCTAACTATTATTAGTGAATAATTCTAGATCACCTGCTGTCATTTTTTGTAAGCTCAATAAATAAAATTCTAAGGTTATCCAAAAAGATAAATGGTGTAATATTTCAGGTTCTTCATTCTGTGAAAGGTCTAACAAGATTTTGTTCCTTTTAAAGAAAGCTCTTTTGGTCCATTTAACATGTGACTTAACTTATGAAAAATTAATATACAGAGAACATAAGCAAAGACAGAGAAGAGAAGGACAGGGTGTTAAAGAAAGAATGAGAAATCCAATTTAGCAGGAATGCAGGGCACTGCTGGAAATTATTTTGTGGGTTTTTTTTTTTTGGAAATAATTTTGGAACAGTAATTTTGTTATAATCATATATGACCACGCCTTACTGGGTCACATCTGCTTTATATTAGCAGTACCTAATCAAAAAACACAGACCCAAACCCAAGTATGACTTACGAGACTGACAGTGCGGCTCAGTGGTAGAGCACTTGCTAGAATGAATGAGGCCCTGAGTTCAATTCCCAGCACTGGAAAAAAAAAAAAAAAAAAAAAAAAAAACAGGTAATGTGAATGTCCAAAAATATTTTTATTGTTTTAACTTAGATACATGTCAAAGGAAAAATTACAACTATTTGGTTGAATGATCTTAATTGGTTTTATTTTCTATGCTAGAATTGGATATTTCTTTCCATATAGAATAGTTGTGCTCTGAGCAGAAGTTAGTTTTACAGACAGAGAAGGTTGAGTAAAGTAGAAACAAAGCACGAAGAGTAGACGCCGCGTCACAGTCACTTCCCTTATCAGAAAGACATGAGGAGACAGAAAAATAATGGACTAGTTAACGTCATGTTACTTGAGGTCGCTTGTTTTGTGTAAGGATTAAAGCAGAAGCAATTCATCATCACGCCAATTGAAACTGACCTATTTGGGGAATTTGGCTGTAATCTTTCATTTCTCCTCATTTCTGGGAATATCAGATAAACAGCTTAATTTCTGTTTGAAACTTTAGCATGGGTGACTCTGTTTTAATGTTTAGTCTGATTTGTGGGGCCCTGTACAATAGCTTAACCTAAAAGCAAGCTCCCTGGAACGTTAGCAATCATAAAGAGGATATATTTAGCTGTACAGCTCTAAACACTCTTAATTGTTTATACCCACACAACCACTGTCCAGAACATTGCCAGCAACCCCAAATGGTAAGTCCGATCCCAGTCAAAAAAAGAAACCCGCTATTCTGACCTGCATCACCAAGTGGTTTGCTTATTGGTACTTGAACTTCATGTAAGTAGAATACACTATTTTGTGATTGCCTTCACATGCCTTTATATCTGTGACGTTCATGTATTTTATTGCGAGAGGTAATCATTTGTTTCCTATTTCTGTGTGGCACTTCATTCATGAAGATATACCATAATTTGTTCTTCCACTGAGCTGCAGAACATTTGGGTCACTTCTAGTTAGGATTGTGAAATTAAATATTCCTGGAGAAACTGTTGTGATGGAAATCCTTCAAGCAAACTTCCAGATAGATGACCTCATCTTCCATCCACAGGAGATATAAAACCAGGAAGGCTTGTGAAGGCTGCTAAGAAAAGACAGTTCAAGGCCAGCCTGGACTACAGGCAGCCTAAAGCTTATAAGGTCTACTTCAGCCTTTAGAAAACAGGACATTGGTCCTGACTTTTATATCTAATTTAACATTCTCATCAATATTTGGTTAATTTCTGTATCTTTGACTTGGGTGACTATGCAAAACTTGGCAAAGAACAGATGCCCTCCTTGACCAACCTTCTTACCAACCTTGCAGTATGGTCAAAATTCCCCCTCTTGAGCACAGTAAATTAACGGACACCTTGAATGAACAGTATAGGAAACAACAGGAATGCATAAAGCAGATTCAAACAGATATCCAGGAAATTAAAACTTCCATCAAAAGCTGGCAAAACTGCTTGAACAAAGCTGAAGATAACCTCTCAGGCCTTGAAGACGGCATTGCTGTGAATGACTATGAAAGGAAGGATCTTTTAAAAATAACAAGAAATCAAGAAATAACAATTTAACAGCTACAAGATGAAGCAAAGAAAAGCAATGTAAGATAGATAGGTATCAATGAAACAGTAAGTGTCAGCACAAATGATACAAAAAAACTATTTGTGCAAGTAATAGCAGAAAATTTCCCAAGCGTGGAAAAAGAATTGGACATCTGGGTAAGTGACACATATAGAACTCCAAGTAGCCATAACCAAAATAAATCTACACCAGGACATACAGTGATCAAGATCCCTGAAATTCAATGAAAGAACAGATTATTAAAACCTATGAGAGAAAAGAAACAGATCACCTATAAAGGAAAGCCCATCAGAATCATGGCAGATTTCTCAGCACAGATCATCAAGTCAGAAGAGCTTGGAGTGAAATATTGCAGGTCCTGAAATAAAACAACTTCCAACCCAGACTGATGTATCCTGCAAAACTATCCTTCAAAATTAATGGAGAAATATTTTCACAATAAAGATCAACTGAAGAACTTCATGAGTGCCGAACCAACCCTACAAAGAGTTCTAAAAGATATTCTAGAAAGGGACAAAAAAGACAACAACTTTAAGAACAACAACAGAAAGGAAACACCAAGCAGAGCAAGCAATTAAACAGAGGGAAAAAAGAGAAACCACCAGCAGGAAAACAACATGACAAAGATAAGCCAATACATAGCACTTGTAACCATCAGTGTAAATGGACTCAATTCACCAACCAAAAGAAGTAGACTGGCAGATTGGATCAAGAAACAAAATCCAACAATATGCTGTATACAGGAAACACATTTAACTCAAAAGGAAACTCATAGACTGAAAAATAAAGGATGGAAAATAATACTCCATGCGACAGGTACCCAGAAAAAAGCAGGTGTTGCTGTTCTGTTTGCAGACAATGGGAACTTCAAGCCAAGAACAATTAAAAGAGATAAAGAAGGTCACTACATACTTGTGAATGGAAAACTTCAAGAGGAGGAGCTAACAATCATAAACATATATGCACCAAACACAGGAGCACCCAACTATATAAGACAAATTTTAACAGACATGAAAAATGAAATAAGCATCAACACAATCATAACAGGAGACCTCAATACCCCATTATCACAAGGAGATAAATCAACTAGACAAAAAATTAGCAAAGAAGTAACAGAACTAAACCAAATATGTGAACAAATGGTCTTAGTAGACCTGTACAGAGTGTTCCACCCAACAGCATCAAAATACTCATTCTTCTCAGCTGCACATGTGACATTCTCTACAATAGACCATATGCTAGCACATAGAACATGCTTAAAGAAATGCAAAGGAGTTGAAATTATTTCATGCATACTATTGGACCACAGTGCAATGAAATTGGAAATTAATGGCAAAGGAAATCTCCAGAACTCCATAAACACATGGAAATTAAACAGCACCCTCTTGAACAATCAATGAGTCACAGATGAAATCAAAGAAGAAATTAAATACTATGTACAATCAAATGAAAATGTAGACACAACTTATAGGAACCTGTGGGATGCAATGAAAGCAGTCCTCAGAGGGAAATTCATAGTAGTGAATTCCTACCTCAGGAAAACAGAATGAGCACAAATCAATAATCTTATGCTGCACCTCAAGCTTCTAGAAAAAGAAGAACCAATCAAACCAAAAACCCAGAGAAGGCATGAAATTATAAAGCTCAGGGCAGAAATTAATGCAATGGAGACTTTAAAAAATACAAAGAATTAATGAATCAAAGAGTTGGCTCTTTGAAAAAATAAATAAAATTGATAAACTCCTAGCCAACCTCATTAAACAGAGGAAAGAACTGAAATACAGGGAATAAGGAATGAAAGAGATGAAATCACTACAGATCCTGTAGAAATTCAGAAGATCATCAGTAGCTACTTTGAAAATCTTTACTCTCAGAGGAAATGGACAGATTTCTTGATGCATATGAACTACCAAAGCTGAATGAATGAGGTATAAAAATCCTGAATAACCCTATATCAGCAAGCCAAATTGAAAATTAATAAAAAACTTACCAATGAAGAAAAGCCCAGATCCTGATGCATTTACAGCTGAATTCTATAAGAAATTTAGAGAAGATTTAATGTCAATACTTCTCAAACTCTTTAAGGAAATTGAAAAGGAAGGAATTCTTCCCAACTCTTTTCTGGAAGCAAGTATTATTCTGATACCAAAACCAGAGAAAGACCCAACTAAGAAAGAGAACTATAGGCCAATTTCCCTAATGAACATAGATGCAAAAATGTTCAATAAACTACTAGCAAACAGAATGCAACAAATAGAACCTGGGGTGGTAGCACACACCTGTAATCCCAGCACTCAGGAGGCTGAGGCAGGAGGATCGTTGCGAGTTTGAGACCAGCCTGGGATACAAAGTGAGCTTAAGGCCAGCCTGAATAGAATAGCGAGACCCTGTCTCAAAAAAAGATTAAAAAAAAACAAAACAGAATACAACAAATCATTAAGAAGATTATGCACCATGACCAAGAGGGATTCATCCTAGGGATGCAGGGATGGTTCAATATACACAAATCAATTAATGTACTACACCACATCAATAGAGGCAAAGACAAAAATCATATGATCATCTCAACTGATGCAGAAAAAGCTTTTGATAAAGTTCAACACTTATTCATGATAAAAAAAAAAACCTACAGAAAATTGGCATAGGTAGACTTTACCTCAATCTGACAAAAGCCATCTATGACAAGCCAACAGTTAACGTCATTCTAAATGGTCAAAAACTGAAAGCTTTCCCTTTAAAGTCAGGAACAAGACAACGATGTCCACTGTCACCACTTCTATTCAACATAGTTCTGGAAATATTAGCCAGAGCAATTAGACAAGATAGAGAAATGAGAAGAATAAGGATAGGAAAAGAAGTGAAATTTTCATTATTTGCTGATGACGTGATACTTCACATAGAAGACCCCAAAAACTCCACCAAAAGGCTCATAGATTTAATAACCAAATTTAACAGCACAGCTGGATACAGAATCAACACTCAAAAATCAATAGCACTCCTGTACACAAATGACAAGCAGACTGAGAGAAACCAGTGAAACCACACCTTTCATCATAGCACCTAAAAAATGAAATACTTAGGAATCAATCTAACAAAAGAAGTAAAAGATCTATACAGTGAAAATTACAATACTCTGAGAAAAGCGATCAAAGAGGATTTCAGAAAATGAAAAGATATTCCTTGCTCATGGATAGGAAGAACCAACATTGTGAAAATGGCCACACTCCCCAAATTTTTGTACAGATTCAATGCAATCCCCATTAAAATTCCACTAGTATACTTCACAATTCTAAAGAAAACATTCCTAAAATTCATCTGGAACCAGAAGAAGCCTAGAATAGCAAAAGCAATCCTGGGAAACAAAGGAAAGGTAGGAGGCATCACAATCCCTGACTTGAAATTATACTACAAAGCTACTGTGATAAAATCAGCATGGTACTAGCAAAAAAACAGAGCCGAAGATCAATGGAACAGGTTAGAAGATGCAGACACAGCTACAAATACACTCAGCCACCTTATTTTTGACAAAGGAGCCAAACATGTTCATTGGACGAAAGATAGCCTCTTTAACAAATGTGCTGGAAAACTGCCTTTCCACATGCCAAAGACTAAAACTAGACCAATGTCTATCATCATGCACTAAAAGTGAAGTCAAAATGGATCAAAGATCTAAATATCAAAACAGAAACACTAAATCTACTGGAAGATAAAGTAGGTAAAACTCTCAAAGACATAAGGGAAGGTAGAGAGTTCATGAGCAAAAACCAAAGTGCACGGGAAATACTTCAAAGAATCAACAACTGGGATCTCATCTTATTGAAAAGCTTCTGCACATCAAAAGAAATCACCAGCAGAGTAAAGAGAAAACCCACGAGTTGGGAACAGATACTATCCAACAGCCCCTCAGACAAAGGACTCCTATCTAAAACATAAAGAATTAGAAACAATTAGGCCCCAAAAATTCAAAGACCCAATCCAAAAATGGGCATCTGAGATAAACACACATTTCTCAGATGAAGAAATACTAATGGTGAACAGATATATGAAAAACGTTCAACGTCATTAGTCATTCGAGAAATGCAAATTAAAACAACACTGAGATTTCATCTCAGCCCACAGTGAATGGCTGTCATTAGGAAATCAAGCAATGACAAATGCTGGAGGGGCTGTGGGGGAAAGGAACCCTTCTGCACTGCTGGTGGGAAGTTCGATTGGTGAAACCACTGTGGAAATCAGTCTGGAGATTCCTCACAAAACTAGGATTGGAAGTCCCACTTAACCCAGCTATTCCTCTTCTGGGTATTTTTTCCAGAAGAATTAAAAACATACCACAGTGCTGTATGTACACTCATGTTTATAGCAGTGCAATTTTTCATAGATAAATCTTGGAAACAATCCAAATGCCCATCAACTGAGGAATGAATAAAAAAGATGTGGCATTTCTATACAATGGAGTATTACTCAGCTATAAAAAGATACTCTTGAGGCTTTTATAAGTAAATGGATGCAACTAGAGACCATACTCATGAGTGAAATAAATCCGACTCACATATGTAAGCATCACACTGTCTCCCTGGTGTAAGAATGTGAAAGAGTAAATACTACCTAAAATGTACAATAGATAATAAGAAAGGGAAAGAAATTGTTCAAAGGAAGGAGCAACTCGGTTGAGGGAAAGAAGAAAATGTAGTAAGACAAATTATATATATATATATATGGATGGTATAACTGTGCTGTTGGTGTCTGATGGTTTGTTAGGAACAGTTAATGTTTAAAAGGTTTTTTTCCTACTATTGTGACCAATTTTGCATGCTTATATCTGGTAATCTGAGCAATTTATATGACAACAGCAACTTGCAGTATAACAACCAATGGTGAATGCCTACAATTCTGCCTAGTGCCACACTGTGTATTGTCTCTAATGTTCTTTTAAATTACTATCTTCTTATTCTCTTTAATGATTTGATCAATCTTATATTCTTACATCTGGTAATCTGAGCAACTTCGTTGAAGATATCAGTATGTAATATAACAACTACTGTTAATCCCTATCATTTGGTATGAAACCCTGTATCATTTCTAATGTCCTTGCTTTGTGTTGCTTGTATTCTGCTTTCGTTATCTTTATTTTTGTACTATTGTGTTTAAAATTAAAAAAAAAAACAAAACATTCCCCCTCTTGACAGTCTTGATGGTGCGTGTCTGCTATCCCAGCACTCAGGAGGCGGAGGCAAGAAGATCACCACAAATTCAAGGCCAGCTGGGGCTACGTAGTGAGTTCAAGGCAACCTTGAGCTATATAATGAAACAATGTCTCAAAAAAAAAAAATCCCTTCCTTTCCTTAACTAGCCTGTGTAATGCCTATGCCAGCATAATTCACTGACTATATTGATTTATAATTACTTTATTTTCTTTTTTTTTCTTACTACTCTTTTTTGGTACCAGGAACCAAACTCAAGGCCTCATGCTTGCCAGGCAGGCATTGTGCCGCTGAGCTACATCCCCCGCCCTAACTTTCTTTTCTGTCCATGAAAGTTGTTGCAATGCCCTTCCACTTTGGAATACTCATTCAGAGCAATTTGAATCTGTGCTCCTGGGCCTGGGTCACTCATATTTGTCTCTGAATAAGCAGTTTCTTTATTTTCCTTTAAGAAATGTTATTTTACCCAGGTATGGTGGTACATGCCCCCAATCATAGCACTCAAGAGGCTGAGGCAGGACAAGTGCCATGAGTCTGAGCCCAGTCAGGGCTACCTGCTAAGTTCAAGGTCAGCCTGAAAGCCTGCACTACATAGTGAGACCCTGTCTCAAAAAAAAAAAAAAAGGAAGAAAGAAAGAAAGAAAAGCAATTGTTATTTTGAGTTGACAGTTGCTATTATAAATAAAGCTATAATAAACTTTCACATATCACTTCTACTTAGAAAAACATCCGAACTAATAAATTACATACAATTAGCTTTAAATATGTCCTACCAATTTATATGCCCCTAGGAATATGTGAGAATTCTAATTGCCTTACTTCTTCCTCAACACTTGTTAATGTCAGTCTTTTTCTTTTTAACCATTCTTGTGGAGATGAAGTGAGTGCCTCATTTCGGTGTGGAGATTTCGGTGTTCTCGCAGGGTGGGGCTTATTGTTGTGTGAGACAGGGCCTAGCTCAGGTGCCATGGCTGACTTTGAATTCCTGGGCTGAAGGGATCCTCCTACTTCAGTCTGCCAAGTAGCTGGAACTACAAATGTTTGTCACTACACCCAGATTGATTCTGCTTTTGATTTTCAGTTTCCTGAGGATGCTGAGCACATTTTATGTGATGGTTTGCTTTTAAGGCACCATCTTTTGTGAAATGCCTATTCACAATGTAGGTCTTACCCAAAGTTTCCTAAGAACAAAATACAATCTATATTATGCAATGCAGGGTAAGCCTTACCCATTATATGCCCTTTAAATATCATTCTTCTTTCTTCTCAAATAGGCACTTCATTTTTTTCCCTTTCTTACATTCTCACAGAAATGAAATAAAATATAAAATTGCCTCAATTTTTCTCTCATAGTCACTCAAAAATTTTCTTCATACTCACTCTACAATCTTCCTCAGGAAAACAAATTTTTGCCCACACTTAGTAAGACTTCAGCTTGTGCCTTGGGGCTTCTCAATACATCTCCTTCATACTAGGTCCTAACCCTGCTGGATATTAACTCCTCCCTTTCAATGCTCATTGCCTCATGAATGAGTTCATTTACTGATGTAGTACTTTGCTATTTCCTATCTGTTCTCAGTAGACAAAATTTCTTTGTTTTATGGTTTTTAAGGAGCTATGGGGAGATACAGAAGGTGTGGGCCATTAACTTTGTGGCCTTTCTGATCTCTCTCGTCCCAGCGGCCCACTCTCACCGGGCAGAGCAGACTTTTTTTCCTAACTTTAACAAATGTAAAACCTCACTGCCTCTTGTTCTTGCCTTGCCCATTTCTTTGTTGAGGACAACAAAACCTAGAAAGAATCTCTGGAAAGACCCCCCCCAGTACTCCAGAACCCCAGTAACGTTTCTGCTGTCACCAGGAAAGGACTCCAGTTTGAGCAGCTGGACGGGGCTCGCTCTGATGAAGGGGATCCACGTCCACAAAGACCAGCTGTTATGGTTTGGCTGGGGTCTTGTGCGTCCTTATCTCAGTTTTGGTTGCACAGTTCTGGGCCTCCTGGCTTGAGAGGCAGTTCTCTCAGCACGTAGTGATTGTCTCTGACCATGATGACTTCAGTCATGTGCAGCTCTGCTGTTGCTGAAATCTGGGTGACCATTGGTTTAGGACAATAGCTAGAGATTTCTGGGCAAAGTTGAATGTCTGTAAATCTTGATGTCCTCAGTCTTGTAGGGAGATGAAATAATGTAAATTCAGGGATAATCAATCTTATTTTGCCAACCCTTAGACAGACACTCCTAAATGATTAACATACCTATATGCAGAGCTGAGAAGCAATTCGAACCAACACTTTACAAAAACAAAGGATTCAAAATGAAGGTCATATTTTGTTCTACTTTAACTACCTACTGGGCATCTATAGCCCCAAATGAAGTCATGAGGTTTTTACTGTTCTTTTGCTTTTTGGTTTTTGGTTTTCGTTGTCAGCAAAATTGGCATTAAAGTTCCTGATTGTCCCAGAAGAAGACACAAATGGTGCTTTAATGAGTAAGGCTAAGGGCCCGGGGGTTTGCCCAGCCCAGTCCCACAGGGGTCTGTGCTTCTCCCTCTCAAGAAACATGCTGCCACACTTCCAACAGAGGAAAGTGACTTGAAATGACCAATCCCCTTTTTGTCTCTTTCTGCTTTCTTCCACATTTTTGTTTATCAAAATCAACTTCCTTTTCTCCACCCATCATCACACTATTCTATCTCATGGAGTGGAATGTCCAAGTCCAAAAGATAGGGAGAAAAGCCAAGGAAAGTCATTAAGTTGTTACACTGTTGTCTTTTCATACTACTAAATCTCCAGTGCCTAGGAAGGAGGCCTAGAACATGGTAGGTGCTCAGTAAATATTTCTGGACTTAAGGAAGGAAGAATTTAAAACAAAACAAAAAGCAGCAGACATTGAAACTGCCCACTCAGCATTCGATCCTGTCTGGATTTTAGATTGAGTACCCACACCTCCTGCCAGGAAACCCAGCTTTATCTCACACAGTGAAGCGGACAATGCGGTCTATCGAGACTAAACCACGTAATCCTACTTCTACCCATTGTACCACCACCAATGAGATTGAGAGAGGAACTTAGAGAGGAATCCTGAAAGTCAGGTTTCCTTGATCTTCTGAGTCTTTCTGGAAACTCTCATCCCTGTTTGCTGCCCCTCTCCATCACCACCCCACCCTCGCCCCACAGGAAGGAAGATTTGCCCGCAGCCATCTGTAGTGTGACAGGGAGAGAGAGGGATTTGGGCAGGTTGAAGCACAGCTGGGTGACCTGCTGGACAGGAGGAATAACGGAGAGGTGGCGTCTGAACTCTGCCCGTCTT
>PVLD010027366.1:0-20877 GCA_004027595.1 Dinomys branickii | reverse complement strand
AAAAAAAAAAAAAAAAAAAAAAAAAAGAAATATATACAGTAGACTCTCTCAGCCAATTTACTTTATCACTAGATTTACAGGTGTGGGCTTTCAGAAACTATGTGACCCAGTTCTTCTTCCAGTTGGAAAGGAAGAAGTTATTACTTCTTCCAGCAATAGTAGCTGACCCAAGCAAGTCTGCCAGCCTAAGCACGTTCAAGCATTCTCCCTCTGTCTCTCTCTCTCCTCTCCCTCTCTGTCTCTCAGAATTTCGAATTAAGAAACAGAGAACCTGTGGTTGTTAGTAACTAAATATTTTAAATGCAAGGTTTCAGAAAGAAAATTTATGAATTACTGTGGTTAAATTCTTGGATCTATGCTGGTTTCCATTGACTGTTCACATTCTTAATTTCATATGCTCTCCAGTTTCCTTTCAACTGGTTAGCCTTTTCATAATCCTTTAAAATCTGTTTCTGTTTCTGTGCTGAATAAAAGAGCATGGAACTCTCAGGAGTCTGTGTACAGAGGGGGCCTGACTAGAGTGAAGGGTTAAAGATGATACCAACTGATAGCCAAATACCAATAAAATTAAACAAATTATCATTGTCTTCCTGGCACTAGTTTATTTCCAAATTTCTATTTAGCATACTTTCCTGTTGCAGTCTACATAGTCATCCTGTATAAAAGTATCTTTGCAAAATACGTATGATACTATTTTTTTTTAATGTTAGACATTTAGCTTCTAGGAAAAAGAACCTCTTTGTGCTAATTTAATGCAATTATCATACTTCAAAATACTTCTAAATATTGTCAATGTATTTAAAATTCAGTCTGGGGAATTATAGTGCTATGTGATAAATTGATACCTTATATTACCTCAAATTGTTAATTTATTCCAATTATAACCAGGGACACAAGAGAACTGAACTGTCCTTTGTGGCAATCCTGGGGACATAAAGAATTATTTATGGTATTTAAGGCTAAATTCATAAAGTTCAGCCTTGTATTCTCTCCTGATCAAGGTTTACTCCTGATGCCTTGAGGAACCCTGAAGTTGTTTCTGAAATAGTGCCAAGGTGATAGTTTTTGAATTATGCTTTCAACCACCACGCATCTCAGTTTTCAACCTTGTAACTAGCCCTATCTCCCGCTCTTCTCTTCTGCCTGGTTGGGTCCTTGTGTGATGGATGTGAGCACAGCATGCCTGGTAATCCTAGTGCTGAGAAACCTGTTTGGAGAAAAAATGGAGGTGGCAGCAGGGACAAGCCACAGGCTTAGCCAAAGGGGAAGAGATGAGAATGCAAAGAAAAGTTAAAATGAAAAACAATGAACAGGAAAATAATGGGTATTTCTAACTCTCTTGACATCTGGGGCTCACGACGATTTGAATATTTGCATAGCTAAATTCTGTCACTAAAGTTTACAAAGGAAATAGTAAAGGTATACTAAGACCCCATAATTACATTTATAATATTACTTTGTAGAGAATAGGAGAGGATTAGGGGTGGTGGATGTGTATTTTCTATACAGAAGTTAAAGGTACTTCTCCTTTGAATAGAGTCATGAACACTTTTAAGAATCAATATGCGAAATTTCTCAATTAATAATATCCTGTATTTGAAAACCACATGGTTTGCAAAACATACTTTTGTGACTTTAGTTGTACCTCATATTAACTTAGCAGAAAAAGATAAGTCAGTGTTTGGAGGATTTTGTGTGTGTGTGTGTGTGTGTGTGTGTGTGTGTGTGTCCACTACATAGATTAATTAACTAAGCTCATACAGATTGAATTACTTACCTAAGATCACATGACAAGCAATTGGCAGAGCCAGGTCTAGAACCCAGGAGAAGGGTTTATTTCACTACAAAGACATGAAACAGGACATTAAACAAATAACATCTATGAGAAAAGGATCTGTAAATAATTAAGAATAAGAAGTCTGAAAGCTCATGCTCCCATACTAGACCCCAAATGGCTGCAGTTATGTCACTCTGATCTAAGCAGACAAGAGGAGTTGTAACTTTAACCACAATCATTTTGCGACAAGGACCAATGGAGTTGGGTGAGCATTTACACAAGGACTGCTCTGAATAGGTACAGAGAAATGGTCTTTCCTCCAAAAACATTTCTCCTAATGGTTCATCATAATGATTCCTCTTTTCCACATTTATTCCCTCTAATGTATTGAGGACCTACTCTGTGCTAGACATAGTTAAAGTAGCTATTTTACATAATATACTGATGGGCAAAGATGGACACAACATATTTTTTTCTAAAAGGTTTCTTTCCATAGCCTCAACACACTACACACTAGTATGAACTGGTATTAGTTTATCAGGAAAACTTTACTTGACTGTGGGGAGAAGAGAAGCACATAAGAAAACTCCATGCCAGAGAGACTGGAAGCACTGAGCAAGATATAGAATAAGGATAGAGTGATTGAGAAAAACTACCCAACACTAGCAATTAAAGACAAAATTTACCTACCAATCAATTTCTCCTACTGTTCTCAAAGACATGTCAATTCAGCCAGAGAAAATATCCTGCTTAAAGTCTGTCATATAGTGTTTTTGTGGAAAGCTCTGGTTTCAATGAGCCCCCACAGTACTGGGGCACAGTAGACCTACTTCAGAATCCAAATTTCTTCAATCCATTCAAACCTAAGAAAGACACACTGATCTAATCCTCATGATTTCACACATGAAGGACTACTTACCCATAACCCTCTCTCTTTACAACCTTGCTACATGTCTACTTGTGCATATTATCATGTGGATACTTCAGCAGGAAGAAAAGAAATCCAAATAAAAGTGAAATTAATTCTTCAGTACATAGCTCTAAGCATAAGTTAATACTGCCCACATTTTTGAAGTTGAGATGCTCACTGAAATAAATCAACTAAGATCAACAAAAGGATGACTTTGGGTCTCTTTGCAATAGTAATGGAATAAACAAGCACAAGGATCTGATGCTCTAAAAGAAGGGCACATGCAGATCCCAGAATACAGCATCTGTGTATCAAAACCAGGACTTTTTAAACTTGGGGTAGGGACTGCAGGAACTATGTAATGGAGAAGGACATGGAAGGGAGGTTTGCACAGAGTACCAGCTATGGTAGTTTGGAGAAATCCAGTCCATACATGGGCTCATTTGGAGTGCATTCTTTATAAGTGGATGTCAATCATGTCCATACATCAATAACAACTCCCAGTGATGATCAGCCCCACTTCAAGATTTCAGGCCAATAGTTTTTAATTCACTAATGATTCTACCCATTTAAAGATGTCACAACTTGTAGAAGGACTGTAAACCTGGTGCCACACTTGTTTAACAAACATTGTGTGTAGTTTAAACTATTTACTGTATGCACCAAGATTTATGGTAGGCAGTAGAGATACATAATTAAGACTTTGTTCTGTTCCTCCAGAGGCTCACAGTATAGGCACCAATGTGTGAAAAGAACCAAAATGACATGTATATAATAAAATGAGTGGCAAAAGAGATGGCATAAAGTATGACATGGACACGGACAAGGTAGAAAAAACTCAGGGAGGGAGGTTAAGAAAGGTTTTAAAGAGCATTCCCCTTGTAGGGGAAATGGAAGTTTTCCAGGTCAAATGGGGTGTGTGATATAGTAAGAGATGTGGTGTCATAGAGTGTGGCAGGAAGTGTTTGAGGACACTCCTAGGAAGGTGGGCAAGACTAGATCATGCTGTGCATGTTGAAGAACTTCCATTTTAGCTTACAGTTAAGACTGGACAATTTTAGGGTGCTAATGAGGAAAATATGACCATATTTGCACTAATAAAGATAACTCTAGCATTATTTGCAAGGAGAAAAATGTGGAGATGGGAAGTCCATATAGGTAGCTATGCCTTTTTCCAGATGAAAGATAATGAGAAGACTGGACCAGCTCATTTATAAAATGAATAGAATTGAAAAGTAAGGATATATTTAAAATCTTTTTGACTAGAGTTGAAAGACCCAGTAGCTAGATGTGAAAGTTGGAAAAGAAGAGACTACATTTGGATTCCTACCAGGTTCCTAGAGCTCTAAAGTTACACCAATAGGGTCAGAAGGAAGACCCAGAGTGGTACAGAACAGGAGACACCGAGTTTTATCTTATAAATGATGTATTTAAATGTCTTTGATATATTTCAAGATATCTGTGGATCAAGAGGTCAACATCAATAGGTGTCTGGTGTATATATTTGGAAACTACATGGGTGGTTAAAGTTCTGGACATAAATTTGATCATCTAGGATTAATGACAGGAAGAATGGATTAAGATTGTGGACCAAGAGATCACTGATGTTTGGAAGGAAGTTTGTGGGGATAGCATGAAAGGAAATAGACCAGGAATACTGAGAGGTCCTGTCTGAGAGGGAGGAAAATGAGGAATGTGAAGGGAGTTCAGTGAAGAGAGAGCTTCTGCACGAGGAATGGGAAACACTATCAAATACTAAAGAAATATCAAACAAGGTGGGGGCTAAAGGGCAACGGGCAGCCATCCCTCTTCCAAATACATTCCAAGGAATTGTGGGGATGGAGAAGTGAACGAAAAGTGAAGAAGGGGAAAAATGAGTGTGGATCACTTGTAGGAACTTTGTTCTGAAAAAGAGAGTGAACTAGAACACTACAGAGATAAAGGAGTAGAGACAGAAGATGATTCAAGAAAGAGGAGACCAGAGCATATTTACAGGTCTGGGCAAAGGGAGCTTATATCACATGAGAGGAAGCAATGCCAACACAGAGCAGGGCACAAGAGCGTGAGGCTCTGGAAAAAATCTAGAGGAGCACACAAGTGCTCAGCCACATCCAACAGAAAGCTGCGGACAAGGCAGACATGTGTCTGGTATGAAAAACTGGTGATTCTGCAAAGTCTCGCACAGCGAAACATGGAGACAATTCTCTTGTAATCACATGGATCATTTTCACATCATAAAAGTTCCTTAAGGCAAGCAACTTGGATTTGCTGTTTGTTTGGGGGGTTACGTTTTATTTTTTTCAGTTACGTTTGGCAGGAGGAAACGGAAGCCCAAGGTGGTATGATTCACTGGAGATCACAGAAGCAGCAAGCGGCGTCAGTGAAGGACTCACAGCACAGTGCTCTTTCCAATACTTCAGAGCGCAAAATGCAGATTTAATTACAACAATACAGAGATAATCTGACCACACTTCAAAAATGCAAAAGGGAGAATTCTTGCACACAATCAACTTCCTTGGTTTATGATAGACCCTGCCTGGTTGCCCTAATGCCTCAATGACTACTCATAGGGAAGCAAAGAGTTAAATGTTAAACCTTCTCTACAGAGGAACTTGTTCTGTGCATTCTTTGAACTATTAATACAGGAAGATTTTGGGCATGTTTTACTTTATCAATATGAACAAGGGGAACACTGGGTCATATGTACGCCCTACTAGTGCCAACAAGACGCCCCACTCTTTTCTGATGGGGCCAGCCAAGGAAAACTCTCAAGTCTGTGGATTAATTCAGCCCCAGGCACATTACTGACAATTTCATCATGATGGAGGCAAGGGAGACCCTTTCTGATGCTCGTCCTGAGGAACAGGAGTGCTGCCCTTTAGCAGGAAACATCAAAGGAGGTTTCTGTAGTTTTGCCAGCTCAGCAAGAAAGAAAATTAACCCTGTGGTTTCTTATTCCAGTTGCCTCAGCCGTGTTGGGAGTGGGGGTGGGGCTGGGGGTGGGACCAGACTAGCAAGGATTCTCAGCAGGAGAGATCAGGGCTCATTTTGTTTGCATCCTGGAATAGGTTAGCAAGAATTGGAGTCACCAGAAATCAGCACCACGTTTCTGGATTCACTATGAATTTTCTAAGATTCTCAGCAAATCCAGTAATTGGGTAGAAAAAATAAAATAAACATGGCCTTTAAATAATTCTGGTTAAATTTGGAAATGTGTGGTGAATGCCAGGATTTAAAAAAAAATGAGCAAGTTCAATTCGATTAAGGAGAATTTCTCCATTTAATTAATTCAAGAAGTCCCTGAGTGACACTGGGTGTGGCTCACAGAGATTTAGCAGGGATCCAATTCATCACCAGTAAGGCTGACCTGCACCAAGCAGCAAGGCTGCATCCCTCCACACCTTCTGCAGTAGCCAAGCGGAAGGCGCAGCAAGGTGCAGTTCCAAAGCACAGGTCACACTCTCCAAGGAAGGATTATTTATTGTATGAAGAGACAGGCAGATGTTAGCAGGGTTAGGGGGCCACTTGCTCACAGCGTATTCTTCACACTTCAATTACAAGTGAAAGTCACTATTTTTAAACAAAGGAAACATCTCAGTTTTCTTGCTCTGTAGACCTACTTCACACCTTGTGCATTTTTAATCATCTGCAATAAATGCAAAAAGCGAGCTATTTAAAGTTAGCCCCAAGATATTTGAAAATCTTAAGCCAATAAAATCACAGTGATTCTTTTGTTTTATTCCTCCTTTGCCCAATCTTCTACCATCTTCTCCTCTCAGCACTACTTTTATGCTCTTCTTCCTGCTATAATAATCTACAGTAGTAATTAATGGCTAATATAGATCATTTCTGCTTTCATCTCACCCCCTGGCAATGTATTACAACTGAGAAATCTAGGATTACTTCTTTATGTCGCCCAAGTGGAAGAAGAAGGAAGTGCAAGTCCTCCAGCCCCCTTCCACGTTTCTGCTGGATTTCATGGGTGTGGCAGAGTTTAGACCTTTGCAGATTGCTGCCCTTGTTTTATTCCCTGGTAAGAAAGAAGATGACAAATAGATGCAAAAGGATGGACACCATGGGATTCTGCCGGGAATGAGAGCGGTGTTTCACCCACAAGCAGGAAACCTGTGGGAGACTTAAGTATTCACACTCTATAAATGCCAGTCAGTAGTATGAGCCCACGCCCTAAATACACCATTGCTTCTGTCTGGTTTAATGATATCTTAAACACTGACGAATGTGAATAATATATAATAGTGTCATATAGGAGGCCTGGCCATTTCACACATAAGCTCATATTTATGGAATGTATGGGCTCAAAGGACCATTTCTATATATTTCATCTTCTCCTTTGCATATGGATGGTGGTAAAACACTGAAAGGCATCTGATGAGCATATACAGTACATGCCTGACTGTTGCCTGTGAGAAATGGGGCAGCTATACATTAACGTGTGAATCTACAATTTCCTAAGCGCATTTTCATCTTCAACACTTTGCGCATCACAGGGAAAAAGATGCGGGCTGCTGGGGACATGGAACCCCAGTGAAGACAGATGTCCTCATTTGGGGAAGGGAATTCCTTCAGCTCCAATTCCCTTTGTAAAAAGCATATACAGATTCCTTTATCAAATGAGACGTATGTACATGTCCATGTGTACAAGAGGGTGGAAACAAGTTGTAAACTGGCATGTATTTCTTTCCAAAATTAAAGCTTTTTGATGAATTACAGCTTGGCTCCCTTAGGGCTCTATCTTCCTAAATGCCGTTTCCCCAGCTCACCAAGGGACTAACCTTAGAACCTTTCTTTGACAGTGTGCTTAACCCAGACATCTGCGTCTATTATGTTTACATGTTATAATGAAGGAAGACAAGGAGAGGAAATGTCCTAATTTCAAAACTGACCCACAGGAATCATCTCTGGAACCAAGTCAGTGGTTTGGAGAAATGCTGCAAACAGCACCCCCACCCAACACGGACTTTTCTCCAAATCCGCACACAGCCAGGGATGGCCCCTGTTTCATGTACTCGTTTTTGTTCTTTCTTCCACCGGCCCCTCCACCCACTGTTCTGACTTTCTGCTTCTGTCTCTCTTCCTTCTCCTTCACCCTCACTCTCCACCCTTCCTTCCAGGGCGCTGGCTAAACGTGCGAGGCTGGCAGGCAAATGTTTCCTCTCCACTCTTCTCCACCCCCTTCAGACTCCGGGAGTGTATTACAAATTGCCCAATTTCCCATACCTGCACAGAAATCAAACCCAAATCCGATCTCTTGCACCCCACCTCTCACACAATCAATCTGTAAAGGGCTTGTTTGACCAAGACGGCCCCCCCCCACCACTCTGCTACAGGCACGCGCGTGTGCACACACACACACACACACACACACACACACACACACAAGCAGGCACACACTCACCCATAGCCCACACCCATTTTTCTCCTTAACCTTCAGCAAATCACTCAAACGTGCTCCAACGAATGTTTGAAGCTTCTCTGGGAACATGTCAGGGCACTAGATGACAGTACTGCGGATACGGAACTCGTCATTGCTCCCCACCCTCACCCCAATCAAGTTTCTAAAATTTCTTTCAGGAAACAAGTGAGCAATTTGAAATGGAAGACAAATCTAGGCAGTGGGGGAGGGCAAGTGGGGGTTCAGAGTCTTGCGAATCTTGGATGTGCCCCTTCTCCTGATGAACATGAGTCACCGCGCTTATCACCCAGGATGCTCACATGCCTCTGGCCCCTGATAATCCAAGGAAGAAGGAAGGCAAGGAGGACGGAGAAAAGACCTGATTTCCAACAGGTAATTCCCGGCTCGCCTTTCCCACCCCATCGGAGCTCAAAGCTCCTAGGGGCGTGGTCCGCCGTCTCCTCCGGCCGGCTGGTGCACAATCGGCTACTGATCTAAAGAAGAGGGTTTTTTCTCCTTCTACACTGTCAGTTTCTCCCCTACTCCCAGTTGTTTGAGGTTTTCTTTTAATTTTTTTCCTAAAGTGCAGTTTCGTTCATTCATTGGAAAATAAATAAATAAAACATTCACATGTTTGCCCAGAAATACCTGTGCCCCTTGGAAGCACATGCATGTATGAAATGAGGCATCTTCCGCAGCACATGTGAGAAAATTGTGCTGCCGAACAGGCAATACCCAATCCCGAATATTTTTCCTTCGATCCAGCTTTTTGCAAATAATATAACGGATCACCTCCCTATCTTGTAGGTAGAGCCCGTATCTTCCCCACACCCCTTTTCCCATCCACACCCTCAAAACCAGACCTTAAAGGCTGAGCCTTTACTAATAGAGAAAAAAGCAATCATACTGCTGCCCGGGCATGTCTGCCCTACCCTCGTCCTAATTAGTAGCAGCATTCCCAAACCAGAGCTTGAAAGACAGAAAAGAATAAAAGCTAGGATGCAATCACCAGTTACCATATGCTAAGGAAACGCGAGCACCGTGCCAGAGCAGAAGCAGTTAAAATAATTCTTTCTGCCTTTACAGGGAAATCTTTCACTCTGCTAATTTCACAACAGCAAGAAGTAAAAACCTTTAGCTCTACCTGTTTGGTTCTTCTCATACAGCACAGCATGGTTGTACCGTCCCTTGCCTTCTTCCTGCTTCTCTCCTTTCCTCCTCTCTCTTTCTTATCCCCCCCTCTCCACCTCTTTTCTGCTCGCTTGCTCACTCGCTCTCTCGCGCTAGCGCGCTCTCTCTCCCTCCCTCCCTCCCTCCCTCTCTCTCTCTCCCTCGCACACACCAGGGCAGTTAGCAGCAACTGTAAGGTCCACAGCTATTGCTCATCGCACATGCTCGCTCGCTCTCTCTCCCTCTCTCTCCCTCTCCCTCTCTCTCTCTCTCTCTCCCCCTCCCTCTCTCTCTCCCTCTCTCCCCCTCTCTCCTTTCTCTCTCCTCTCCCTTACCCTCTTCCTCTCTCTCTCCCTCTATCTCTCTTCCCCCTCTTCCTCTTCCTCTCTCCCTCTCCCTCCGACTTCTCTCTTCTCTTTTCTGCACCCTACCTACCCAATCTTCCTTTTTCTTCCCCCTCGGTCTCTTTCTCAGAATTGTTCACTAGCTCTCAGTGACTAATCACTTCCTGCAGCCCCTACCCCCATTCCAGACTGTCACCCCCTCCCAATCCCCTGCCAGCCTCATGAATATTTAAGTACCTCCAATCTGGACCAACTACCCACCTACTTTTCTACTGCAATGAGAGGGAGATAGGGTGGGGACAGAAAAGAATATTCCAGCCAGTTCAGGAGATTATATGGAATGAGTTTAAGGGCAGTGGGGCCTGAGGAATGCTTGTAATTCTGCCCTATTCCTTCCCCAACACCATAAAAGCAAGGAACAGCCTGTCAGAGCTATACCAGTCACATCTGCCATTCAGATTTGATGCACAGTTGATAATTATAGGAATTTAATCCCTGCAAAAATATACCATATATAACACATATATTATTCTAAGTGTATATATATAATCTTAAATAAAGGCATACATATAACAGTTTAGATATGCACAAATGTACTCACATATACTCTAACATCCTAACAAATTCTGCATGAATATGTAGCATTTAAACATTTGAATACGTAGCATTTAAAAACTGAGTTTTGAAATAATAACTAATGTTTAGGAATCAGCATTCATAGCTAAACTCACATGGTAGTTTTTTTCTTATTGTACACCCTACTTCAAAATCATGACTTGTACTTTTACTGAAAAATCTGAACACATATGAATAATCAGTCTGTGGAATATTAATACTGATAATTTGCAGTGGGGGCAAGATGGATAAAAGCAGACTGATGAGAAAAAAGAGATATCATGAAGCCAGATTCAATCCCATCTATGGTCTTGCATAATACAGGAGAAGGGACATGTGATATAAAAAGTGCTCAGAACACAAGGTTTGTATATTTGGTGCCATCTGAACTCAGGAAGCTCTTTCCATCTAATTTTTCTCATCTGCAAAATGGAGATGGTCATGTCAGCCTTGCCAACATGTCTTAGGGTCAAATGATATGCTACATGCAAAGCACAACAGAGCCGCTCTCAACTTTACCCCCAGAGTGTCCTTTCCTGATACTTTGGTGATGCCCTAAATATTTATTTGAAATAACTTCAAACTGTTTCTTCTTGTTCATGAGCAATGACAAGCACCTTTAATTACACAGCTCACGTCCTCCCCAGTTCCTCCTAGACATAAACCTGTTCCATAGGTGCTAGCCAGATAGCTTGTTGTGGTGTGTATTTCAGGATTGCTGAGCACGATAGGTGTTGAATACGTTTTTAACAAAATTCAGAGCACACCCTTCTCAGAGTGGACTCGGAAAATTTATACCCAGTGTTTATAAAGTATCCCTAAGAGTCTGCCAGAGAATATTCAGCTTCAAATTCAGACTACTGGGTCTCATCATCTCAGCTTGCTTTTAAACTTTCATACTTTATAACAAAAAACAAAAATAGATTCTGAGTTTAATATCAAGTCTGCCATGAGCCCCACCAGAGCTGAACCTTCAAAAACAGGCTTCTGTGAATTGGACAGAAGAGGACAAGGATGGATTAGAAATGCTTCCTATCAGAGACATTGCAGTCCTGCATTAGGGTCACCCTGCTGGTGGCTGGACAGGGATGAAGGGAAGAAGCACATGGGCTGAAAGCTGAGGATGAAGAAGAAGAAATTGCTTTTTTTGGTGTTCAAACAGGCTTGTGGTCCAACTGATAAGATCATTTAATTAACTGCATGGCCAAACTTAAGGTAAAGGGTGGGGTCAACTTTTTTTCCTTCAATATATTCAACCTCAGCCCCCCTTATGCTTTATTTCTGCCTTTTTCTGTTAGAAGGAACCTTGGAAACAAGGTTGCATAATGAAATTAGAGAAAGTAGGGCTCAAAACCAGTTATGGTCACTAAGGAATTTTGTGACTCAGTAAGTTACATCACTCATCTTAGCAGAGGCTTCCTCATATGTTTACATCTATTAATTTTATCTATTTGTCAGGAAAGTTGGTAGAAACATTAATTCCACAATGAGGAGTCCAGTAAGACTAAGAGAATTTCAGTGCCTTAGACTAGATGATGAATCTAGTAAGAGGTAAAGCTAGAACTATGAAACCTTTTCACCCACTGTTATGGTTTATGTCTGAACGTCCCCACAAAGCCTCATGCGCTCATGAGGTGGGCTTCTGGTTTACGATTGATTCACAGTCCACTGTTGTAATTATGGGTGTGAGCGCTACACCCGCCTCGGGGTAGGTAGCCAGCATATAGTATAAACGAGGGACAGAGGCTGCTTGCTGTTCTCCTCCCTTTTGCTCTGGTTCCTTTTACTGTTTTCTGCCACAGTGAACAGTTGGAGCCAGCCAAGTACTGAAACCTCCACAAACTGAGCTAAATAAACCTTTCCTTCCTTCATTTTGGGCATCAGGTATTTTGTTTCAGCAATGAGAGAAAAATAACCAAGACAACCACTAACTTAGATCACCACAGCCTTGATACTGTATACTGCTACATCTGATCCTTGAAAGATTAAAATGTATAGCAAAAGTTTTTGTGTTGACGTGAAATTTGTGTCCTGTAAGGTTCACCTAATCACTCCAACTCTTACCTCAACAGCCACAGAGAATAAAAGAGGGGTTTCGTTCATATATCTTTAATCTAATGCCAATTACTGGCCAGGTGTGGTGGTGCACACCTGTAATCCCAGCACTCTGGAGGCTGAGGCAGGAGGATTGCTGTGAGTTCAAGAGTAGCCTCACCTGCATAGGGAAACCTTGTCTCAAAAAGACAAAAAAAAAAAAAATTCCCAGTTGTTTCAGTGCATGGAATCCTCACAATTTTGATGCCTTTCTCTGGACATAATATGCATTTTCAGTGAGCCTCTAAATATTACTTCCCAAGAAGGGACCTCAAGATTCCAAACTGAATTTGAGTAATATAGAATTGATTCCAACACACTTTCTTTGCTCTAAGCTAAGCAGGCTGTAGGGTAGCAAAAGAATGAGAAAGAACAAAGCACACTGATATGAACTTGGCAAAAAAATACATATGTATAAGAATAGATATATGTATTAATTAGGTACACCCTGTATAATGTGTATACATATATGTGTAGATACATTACATACATATTCTATATATATATATATACACACACACATACATGTGCACTTCTAAGCATGTTTTATACAGATATGTATAATGTATATACATAAACATATATATATATATTTGCTTTTATATTATGTGTATCTGTGCATATAAAATGCATGTATTTGTGCATATATATGTATATGCAAAGAAGATAAAACAGCTATGGCTGACTTCATCCCTACCAGGCAACTATCCAATATGTGACTAATTTTTAGGCCTTTGTCACCAGTCCTAGAAAAACTTGGTCTTAAGTCTCATGACTGAATTCATAAAGTTTTAGATTAGAGGAATAATTGCCCAGACTATCAGTTAACTTCCTGCCAATGTAACAATGTCATTTCCCCAAAGAGAAAAGGTGGCGAAACCTAGGGTTTAGTTCCACTCAGATCTCTTTGAACTTGATACTGAAGTGATTCTTCCTTTGTAATAAGCCCAGGGTTCACTGGGCTTTCTTAAGAGCTTAAGCAAACAGTCAACTAATTTAGAATGAGGCTAGTACTTGAGGAAAGACAGTGTCATCAGTGGTTGTAGAAAATGCATTATTCATGTTTCTTTCTTATTTTTTAACACTTAGTCTCAAACCTCTATCTGATGTATTAGTTTATTAGGGCTACCTTAACAAAGTACCACATGGGATGGTTTAAGCAATAAAAATTTAGCTTCTGACAGTTCTGGAGGCTTGAAGTCTGAGTTCAAGGTGTTACCAGATTTGATTTTTCTCTGCAAGCCATAGGGAAATGTTTGTCTCAAGTGTCTTTTCCTGAGCTTGTGCATGGCCACCCTCTTCACTAGCATAGCGCTCCCTCTGCACATACAGCTCTGGTGTCTGTCTCTGTGTGTCCTAGTCTTCTCCACTTTTAAGGGTCACAGTGGTATCAAATTAGGGCCCTCAGGCCTCTTTCAGCTTTAGTTATCTCTATAAAGGTTCTATTCTCATGTACGGTCACATTCTGAGGTGCTGTGGGGTAAAGTTTCAAATATGTTGTGTGTATGGGGGGGGGACACAGTTTAGCCCATAACTCCCGCCACCTCTGTCACACTTGCTGACTTCATTTACTTATTCACCATTTCCCATTGTGAGAACCCTCCAGCCCTCAAGGAGACACACACATATATGAAAAGCAAAGCAAATCTGTTTGAACAACATGTGACTGAATGTCAGATATGTGCTATTAAAATTCAGAGTTGGAAATAAAATAGAAGCTCAAAGACTTTAAAAATCTAGGGTAGCCGAGGATATAGTTCAGGGGCCCAGTGCCTGCCTGGCAAGTGTAAGATCTTGAGTTTCATTCCTGGTATTAAAAAAAAAGAAAAACAGATTCAGTAAAAATCTAGGATAGGCTTTTAATTTTATGACTAGAATTTGAACAAGCAAGGAAGACATAGTGAGATTTGAAGAAGAAAAAGAGGACCCGATTAGAACAGGTTAAATGCACAAATAATCCCTATATGACCAAGGAATTGTCAGTGTGCAGAAGAGGAAAAGTTATACAGGATGTTACCAAAAGATAAACTTTGAAGGGGAGGTTAAATCCAGATTAAGAAACACCTTCAAGATTCAAGAAAATGAAATCCTCACATCAGCAACAACATGGACAGAACTGGATGAGATTATTACCATGATGAGAAGTGAAATAAGCCAGGCATGGACAGGCAAATGCTGCATGATCTCATGCATATACAGAATCTAACAAAGTTGCTCTCAAAGAACCTGAGGGCAGAATGGTGGTCACCAAAGAAAAAGAGCAAATCCTCCCTGCTCAATGGGGGTCACTAGAGATCAAAAGAATGGAGGGCAGGAGGGCAGAGTTTTATCGATGGGTGGAAAGTTATAGGTAGTTGGGAGCAAAAAATTCTGGCAGGGCATTGCAGGTTGGTGGCTATGTGTAATGATAACATACCATACATTTCCAAAAGCTAGAAGAAAGTACTCTGAAAGTTTTCAGCATACAGAATATATTTGAAGAGATATATGTTCAACCTGATTTGAACATTATACAATGTGTACATGAGTGGAAGCATCACATGGTCCCCCATACAAAATGTATACTCTTTATGTTTCTAGAACTTAAAAAATATATTGTAGAGCACTCGTCTAACAGATATGGAGCTCTCAGGGTTAAATCCAATTATAAATAAATATTAGTTTCAGAAAAAGTTAGGTTAAAAAATAAGTTTCCCATGTCTGCCATAACAAATTTCCATAATTTTTTTTTATTTTTTGGTGGGTACTGGGAGTTGAACTCATGACCTTATGCTTGCCAGGCAGGTGCTGTCACACTGGGCTATATCCCTGGCACAGTTTCCATAAATTTGGTGACTAAAAATCACATATATTTATTGTTTCACATTTCTGGATTCCAGAAGTCCCAAATCAAAATGTGGCAGGGTTAGTTCCTTCTGGAAGTCCATGTAGTTCTCTGAGAGGTGGGTGGCTGCAATCAATCCCTGGCATTGCTTTGTTTAAAGATATGCACTCCCACTCTGCCTTCACCTACGCATGATTTTCCCTTCTGTATGTTAGTCTTTTCTTCTTCTTCCTAGAGAATACTTGCCACTGAATTTAGAACCCACTCTAAATCTTTGATCCTCTTGAGATCCTTAATGACATCTGCATAAGCATGACTTTTATTCTAAATAAGGTCACATCACATGTACTAGGGATCAGGGCTTGAACATAGCTCTTAAAATGACATGCACTAAAAGGGATTAGACCTAAGATATGTGAGTGGGAAACTTTCGTGCAACACCTGTGGTGATGTCATCTCCTACACAGAGGAGGAAAGGATACAGTGAGGAGAATGTGGAATTGTTCTAATGCTTACATCTGCGAGGAAAGATGGAAGAAAAAACTGAACTGTCACTTGTTAAGTGCCTAGTACGTTTCAAGTGTCATATATTCTGTGCTTTGCATATTTTGTCTCATCCATTTCTCCAGAGAAATGGGGAAGAGAAAAATAGAAGGCACAAAAGTTGTACTGGAGATTGAATTTAAGCCACCTGGAGAAAGAGAGCAAAGCACTGGGATGCGAGGAGATCCAGACAGGCACATGGTTTTGTGTGGAAGGTGATGAGTCAGGTTTGAAATTGTGCATTTTCCGAAAGCATGGAAATGATCAAGTACAGTACAAGATCAGGTTATCAGAAGACTCAGAGCTGTCTTTCAGTAGGTGACTATCAGAGTTATCAAAAGGAATTCATGTTCTCAGCTACATTGTGTGTTGTAAATCAGAGGACTAAATAAACTGAAAAACATTCAGGAACTTAAAGATGGGATCGAGAAAAGGAGTTGTCCATGGAAACTGAAGGTAACAGAGACCTCAGAAATGCTTAAGCTTCCTTATTTATATCCTCTTAAAATTTTTAAAAAATTCCACTGACTTGTCATTAAATATTTGCATACCTAAATAAAGCAAAGTGTGATTTTATAAGTATCCACAGCTAAAACTATCCACAGAATTACACACTTCACAAAGGAAGGACATAATCTAAGCTATTATTTTCAAACATCCTGAATGGAAATACTGAAACTCAAAATCTATAACAATGTTTGGTGGGAGAATTATATATTATCAATACAGAATATTTAAAGTAGGACCACAGAGGTGACTTAATAATAAACCTCCTGCCTTCCGAAAAGGAATAAACTAAAACCAAACCCAAACAAAGCAAAAATCCAAATGAAAATCTATATGTTTTGATGTTTGAATCAACAGAGCATTTGGTTTATGCACCTTCAGCACTGCAGTAGAGCACAGTCCATACATGGATGTCTTTGGTCATCTATAAGGAGAAGTAATTGGAACAGAGACCACATAATTAGATAGTTGCTCTACACAAATCAAAGTGCAATAATAATTATATCTAAGAGTATGCTGGGGGACTGAGGATGTAGCTCAGTGGTAGAGTGCTTGCCTAGCATGCCCAAGGCCCTGAGTGCAATCCCCAGTACCACACACACAAAAAGAGTGTACTGATTTTTCTGTGGGTATAAAAATGTCTTTATCCAGTCATCTGTTGATGGACATGTGGCCACTTCCAGGATTCAGCTATCATAAATTGTGTTGCTACAAACACAGGTACGCATGTATCACTGGAATATGACATCTTTAACTTTTGGGAAGATATCTAGAAAGGGAATAGCTGGGTCAAATGTAAATATCTAGGTTCAGTTTATTGAGAAGCCTCCACCCTGATTTCCAAGTGGTCATACTAATTTACATTCCCGTCAAAAATGCAGAAGTTTCACTTTTTCCCCACAGCCTCTTCAGTACTTGTTGCTGTTTGATTTCTTGATGATAGCTATTCTTTCTGGGGTGGGATGTTATCTCAATGTTGTTTTAATTTGCATCTCTCTAAAGGCCAGTGCTGTTGAAAACAGCATATCACTGTGATATATGTGCACCCATGTTTATAGCAGCGCAATTTGTAATAGCTAAATCATGGAAACAACCCAAGTGTCCATCCACAGAGGACTGGATTAAAAAACTGTGGCATTTTTACACAATGGTATATTATTCAGCTGTAAAGAAAGACAATGTAGGGGCTTTTATAGGCAAATGGTCACAATTAGAGACCATACTCATAAGTGAGGTAAACCAGATGTGCATGTGCAAACAGCGTATAGTATCATTAGTGTAGGAACCTGGAGGTGAGAATATAGATCGGGAGGTATGAAGGGAGACTGCTCAAGGGTGGAGAGCAATCAGGATGAAGGGAAGGAGAGGAGGAAGAGGAGGATAGCTGAGTAGGCATGTATGTATGTGCGGGTTGGCTGACATGGTTGCACTGTTGTCTCATGTCATAATGGATGTGGGAAACAATCGGTGATTAGTTGTTTGATCAACCTTGTATGTCTATTGTATTGTCCTGAGTATACACTTTGAAGCTAACAACGTGTAATACAACAACCATTGTCCATCCCCTGCCACCTGTAGTTCGGTTTCTGTACTGTTCTTGTGCTACTGTGTGTATTTTTTTTAGTGTTTTTGTTCTTTTACTTTTAAAATAAAAATAAAAATAAAATAAAATAAAATAAAGGCCAGTGATGTTGAGCACTTATTGGCCATGTATGTATTGTTCTACTGTACTTGTTCTTTTGAGAAGTGTCTTTTCATTTCTCTTGCCCATTTTTTCAATGGGGTCTTTTATTTTTGAGGGGTTGCATTTTTGGAGCTCTTATAGACATTAGTCCTCTGTCTGTGGAATCACTGGAAACTTTTTTCCCCATCGGCAGGTGGTCTCTTCTTTCCATTGGCTTTTTCTTTCGCTGTACCTAAGTTTTTGAAAATTGATACGATCCCATCTGTTGATTCTTAAAACTATTTCCTGTGCAATGGAAGTTCTGCTCAAAAAGTCCTTGCTTATGCCTGTGACTTCAGAGAAAAATAAACCTGAGTCATTTGCAGGAAAATGAATGCACCCTGAGACTGTATTGTTAAGTGGGATAAACCAGACACAGAAGTTTAAGGGTCCTGTGCTTTCTCTTACGTGAGAAACACAAAGTACAAGCAAAGAACACAGTGACAAGTAGGGAGACAGCTTTCTCAGAGGGGAAGGGGGTCACGGGATGAAGGGAGCAGGGAAGGAGGGGAGGGGCAGGGCATGAAAGAGGGAATTAAGACATGTCATGTGCATGTACCAACTACATGCAAGGGATGTAAACGTTATGTACTGCAAATACATACAAAAAATAGGAAGAAGATCAAGAGATGGGGGAAGTCAGAGAGAGGGAAGGGAAAAGGGAAGAGAAAAGGAATTAAGATGTCATTTGTACATGTACCAACTCCTAGGAATTACACATTATGTACTGCACACATGTACTAGTAAATTAAAAAATGAGGAAAACATGTCTTGTAGTAGCATTCAGGGCCCTTATCTGGAGCACGTTTCTCTAGGTTTGTTAGCAGCAAACCACTCCAAATTATGGACTCCCACATGTGCCCTAGCACACCTCAGTAGTACAATGGTGAGTGAAATCTCTCTCAAATAGGAACTTTAGAACTGGGTATTCAGTTGCTTGAATTCAATTGATGAATTTAATTGAAATACACAGAGATAGCAGGTAGATACCAGAATCTCAAACGAAAACTCAAATTAGTGTCTTCACTGCCATTTTGTTTTTCTGTAGGCCCAGTGTTAGGGAAGTGTCCCATCATCCTGAACCCCCTGCAAGCCTTCATCACATCTCTGAAACATTTTTCATGTCTTTCTTTTCTCTTTCTCACCTCATTCCCTTAGCTCACAGCTTCAGAATTCCTTAACACAACTATGGTATTAACATCCTAATTCATTTTACTCTTCTGTTTTTCTCCACCCCTCAGTTCTTCCTTCTGCATTTCACTCAGATGGGTCTACCCAAATGACAGTCCTGCAATGCGCCTCTTCTTAAAACCTCCCTATAGATCCCCAAGTCGTGTTAGTCTCAAACTTTCCATTCACATTAGGATCTCCCAAGGAACTTGTTGGAATTATGGATTCTTTGGACTCTCTCACTAATAGCTGGACTCAACAGACCTGCAGTAGGGCCTACAATCTGCAGTGCTTATAGTTACAATCAGATAATTCTGACATGAATATCCATATTTTAAGAAAGATTGGTTTGAGGATCAAAACCCAGGATCCAACACTTAAAGCTCCCTTTACTATTCCTGCTATATGTTTACCTCCTATTTAATTCTTTAGAATACAGTTAAATAGTCTCAGGAGCACATCACTTGTTTCAATATATAAGGACATTCTGTTCCATATAGTTAAAAAGCTATGCTTACCTTATATGAGCCCTGACCATGAAATAAGCCTTAGCTAGATCAATAGCAACTTTCTCTGAAAAGTCTTCTTGAACCCCTAGAAGAGGAACCTCTATCTCCTCTGGGTCCCATGAAACACAGGAAGAGCATAGTATTTTATTGCTACTTACCACTCTAATATATTTTACTTTTGGCTTGCAAGGAACTCGTGTTATTCATCTATCTCTAGCATCTGATCCAATCTCTGGCACATAGTAGATATTCAGTAAATATTTTCTGACCATACTGGTGTAACAATGCCCGACAAAGCCTGCCAAAGACTTCCAGGCAGACATGGCTACATCTGGTTTCAGAGAGAAGCTTACCTCTATAATGCAAGGTCACCATATTAATTAAGCTGAAAGCATTTCAGTACAGTCTTATTGTCAGGATTTACCATCCTGCAGGCAGACAAGATTTCTGAAGACAGAATCTGTATGATTTTTAAGACCCACTAAATCTCTGCGCATCTTTTCAGACTTGTCTCCAGTCCTTTCACAGTTCCCCCTTCTAGCACATCTTTGACTCCATCTGAATCCCTGAGGAGGGAATATTCCAGCTCAAGGAAATGTCACACAGGGAACTGTGTGTTGTTGGCTTTCGAAAGAAGATGAAGGACATGTAGTCAATGCAGAAGCTAAGACCGAGCTTGCCATTCAGCTCCAGAGGAAGAACATGATTGCCTGAGGGAACAAATCTAGCTCACTGGCTTATTGAGTGTATTAAGCAGCTGATGTGAAACAGTTCCACTATATTTCACCAACCACTATCACTAACACACCATCAGAGGCAGAAATCAGGTCATTTCATTTGACTGTGTCATTGAAGTAACCATAAAACATTTCACAGGCCTGTTTTCCATTCTCTACTCAGTAGTGTAATAGTTTATTTACCAGTCTATACCTTGTCTGGAGTGTACATATCTGGATGGCAAACACAGTGTCTTAGTTTTTAAAAATTTATCTGGCATATCTAATTTTTCTATATGGATTTTATGAAGCATCAAATGTGTAAGATTTGGAAAGTCTTTCTTAAGAAAAAGAATACGAGTGAAGCAAGTAAATGAATATTTATTCAGAATAAAGAAAGAAATCATGTCATGTTTCAAATACTAATAACTGCAATAAACATTACAACATTTAAAATGTAATATTTTTTAATAACTGCATGAAATACTTCTATAATGTTTTTTTACATTTTTTAGTTACATAGTTTTTGATCATCTCTTTGTATGGCATAGTTTTGACTTTG
>PVLD010027365.1:0-20879 GCA_004027595.1 Dinomys branickii | reverse complement strand
AGAACCCTGCACATCTCTACGCCAGCTCCTCTCTGTGTCCCCAACTGTGCCATAGGACTTCGGTCAGTGGCGTGAACTCATGCTGGGCTGTGACAGGTAGAGCGCTGTGGGGAGCCATGGGAAGGCGCTGCTCCACCCTAGCCAGGAAGTGTGCACACTGACCCAGTTTCCACCTGAGGCCACGTGACCCTTCCGAGTCTACGCCCTTCGTTCTTGGTCTCCCTCTGGTCTCACTTGTCCCAGCAGGCAGCAAGGATGTGCCTGTCACAAGACCTTCCATGATCTTTGGAGAGTGTTGGCTCAGCCTGCCAGGGCTGTGTCTCTCTGCTCTGGGGGCCAGCTAGGTTCTGGACCTGTATCCCTTAGGCACAGAGTCACACTCAGAACAAGGGGAGGGAGCCATTCCTCTTCCCATCTGGGTATTCTGCAGCCTGCCAGCTGAGGACATGCTGCACTAAACAGTGAAATTCTGTCAGAGGAAGCCAGTCCTGCCACCACCTCTTCCTGGTTGAAGGGATGCTGACTGATCCTGGAATTAGGATCCAATAATTAGGAACCTCCTGCCACCAAAATCACCTGCCTCACACACAATTGCAATTTCAGTCTACCTTCCCATGCCCACTTGGGTTCTCACTGCCACTACCTCTGAGGCCCTGAAAGAAATTTTCCATGGCAACTTCCAGAATCCCTCTTTACCTGCAGTTCCAGCTTTGGTCCTATGTGTTCTCTCCCTACTTGCAGCCTGGTTCCTTCCTGGCTGCTTACTCCTCCCTTTGGGCTTCGCTCACACTCACTTATATGTAGAAGAAACCTCTTCCCCCAGCAAATTTTCAGTGCTTTTACCCAAGGCCAATACCTTGTCTTGGACACTCAGTCACTCTGTGTGCCTCCTGTTACTGTGACAAAACAACTGAGATAATCAAAGTATAAAAGAGGAAAGGTTCATCTCGACTTGGTGGTTGCAGGTATTTCAGCCCATGGCCATCACGTCTCATTGCTCTTTGACTTGTGATGAGGCAGCAGTTAATGCTCAAGAGCTTGCAGTCCAGCAGAGCTGCTTGCCCCCGGGGTGAACAGAGAGTGAAAGAGAAAAGTGGGGAGGAGCCAGGTCCCCACATCCTCTCCAGGGGTAATCTGTGACCCTTGGAGGTTCCACCACCTCTCAGTAGCCCCACATGCTGGTGACCAGCCCTCAGCAAAGGCCTCTGGGAGCACTCAGGGTCCAAACCCCAGTAGCCCCTTTGCCTCACCTTGGAGCAGCACCTGCTGCAGTAGTTTCCTCCTCGTTTGCTGTCTTGCATCATCTCTCCCTTCTTTCTGACCATCTTGCCCACCAATATCCATCATGCTGTGTCTCTCTCCATTTTAAGAAAACCCACTGTGGATCTCTCATCCCCTCTAGCTATAGCTTTATGGTTATGTACCTGTATGGAACAAATTTTTCAAAGAAATGATTACAATCGCAGTCACCATTACTGTCCTTCCATTACCATTTAACCTTTCTGCTTCCCTGTTTATTTCCATCGTTCATCTGAATCTGTGCTTCTGAATGCCATAAATTACTACTCCATTGCTAAATCTGATGGCCTTCATTGTATTTAGCTAGTTGGCAACTTTTAATGCAATTAATTGCTGTTTGAAATACCTCATCCTTCAAGTTTTCCTACTGTCTCACTGAGGACTGCTTTTTCAGTTTCCTTGGCTTACTGGTTTCTACTTTATTTTACAATTGTATTAAAATAGAAATATCCCAGGGCCTTGTCCTTTCGATTTTCCCTTCATTTATCTTACTCCTTTGATGATCTCACTTGGTATCGTTCTCTCGCTCTCTGTCTCTGTCTCTCCTCTCTGAAACATCTTTGTCTCTGTGTCAAGGACAGACTGCTGGGAATTTGGATTCAGAATAAAACAAAGATAGGTATGGTGCTGCCCCAATAATGATAGCCACGAAGGGTGTAAACAGTCTAGGTGCATTTTTGAACATGGAGAAAATGAGATTTGCTGGTGGATTGGATGTGCACTGTTAGGGGAAGAAAGTCCAGGGATGACACCACTGTTTATGGATGATGGACAATGGGAGCTGCCATCCACTGATTGGAGCGGATTGGTGATGTGTGAATGGGTGGGTTTGGGACAGAGACTCAGAACCTGGTTTGTGGTTAGTTTGAGATGAATATTGGCTTCCAAGTGTACATGTCGATTTGACACTTTTAGGCATGTGAGAGCACCCACTGCATGAGACCAGGAGCTCCCTTGTGGCTGGGCCTGTGTCTTTTGTTTGTCCTAGTACCTGGCTCATAGTAACTACTCAAACATTTTAACCATCAAATGCAAGCTCTCCTGAAGGCCAGTTTTAGAGTGAGCTTTCTGGAGTCTCCCTCCTGCCTCCTTGCATTTGTCCAGTCTCTCTCCTTCCTCCTTGTGGCAGGACTCTACACCTCCCAGCGTTCATTGCACTGGTGCCATGGCTTGTGTACTTCATAGTCCAACTTGGCGTTCAGCTATGATGAGGGTATTACTACACACCAGCCACTATTCTAAGCTCGGGGGTTACAAGATGGTGATCCTCATGGCAAGCTAAAGATGAGAAGCTCAACTGAAAACTGGACATGAGGGGGTCAGTGTGAGAACCATCAAGATTAGAACCTGATGACAGTCTTGATGTGTGGGCTGAGTGAGAAAGTGTATGGTGATGCTGATAATTTATTGTGATCCCTGACACTGTGTCCTAATTTGCATTGTTTTTGGAGCAAGATAGAAAGTTTCCTCAGTTGTCGACTTACAGTTTGAATCAAAGGAAGGACTGGGACAGAGAAGTGGCTGAGGAATCACCAGCATATTAATAATGATTTAGGTCTGGAATATGTGTGTGCAGTCACCACTCTCACTGACGAAGAGACTGTGGCTCAGGAATGTTAACTAACTTGACAAATGCCAGAGCCAGGATTCCAGCCCTCATGACTTTCTACATTCTGTTCTTGTGACTTTGACCTCAAACTGCATCCTCTCCAAGGGGTCAGATATTTGGCCTGAACAGTGTAAAAACACTTACTCAAAGCTTTTGTAGTGTTTTCCTTGTGCTGTAGCTTGGCAAGCTTGTTTCCTTTCCTCTCCTCTTTCCTTTCCTTTCTTTCTTTTTTCCCTCCAGTACCCCCTTCCTTTCTTTTTTCCTTCTTTTTTTCCTGCCCTTTGTTCATATTTGTCTTGTCCTGAAATTATTCTCTACCCTTGTCAGTGAGAAGTTTCCACCAAAGGAAAGGGAAGGGCCCAAATCTTTCACTTTATGACACAAACATAACCTTAAGCTGTGCTGTTCTGCTGTGGCTTCCTTAAGAGGCTGGGGGTTCCAGTCTCCCTTCTAGGGAGACCAATGCCTGCCCCAACCCAGGTAACTAGAAAAGGAAAGACAGGGTCTACTCTTCTCAGAGGCTCAGGAGAATATGAACATGCTGGCCTTCATTAACACTTCTGTGTATCTAGGAGTCTTGAAGATACTTTGAGTTTTGGACCTTGAGTTTTGGGGTAGAAGTGCAGGCTGGACTGAACAGGGATCAGATAGGTGCTTGTGGTGGATTAACTAATGGTCAATTTAAGTGGGTAACATGCAGCTGAACTGAGTCATCATGGTTCTGGGTGTGGAAGACCCAACTGAAGATTGTTGCCAGAGCAACATACTGGAAGGGGAAGATTACATGCTGTTGGTTCTTCTGGAGAAGTTTTCCCTGGCTGGTTTTCCTGATATGAACTTGGCTGTTCTTATTGGAAGAGGAGCTCAGGTCCCTCCCGTCTCCAGAAATGGCTGCAGTTCTCTTTATAGGAGCTCTGTCTTCACCTTGAGCATTGCTTCCTGGCCCCAGTGCAGATCCCTGAGCCTTCCTGGGTCCAGTACAGATCCGTGAGCCTGCTGGCCCAGACCCTTCACCCTGCCAGCACAGAATTTCTACCTTTGGGCCTTCCAGGGTAGATCCTTATAGAGACTTGCATGAGACATTGCCATGGGCTCTAGGCCTTTGACTGGACTCATGCACGACATTGCTGAGGGATCTGGCCCCTTAGCTGGATTCTTTATGTCTCTTGCACATGGGCAGATCTCTTACACCTTTCTGTATTTGACATTTTGGGTGAATATTATAAAATAATCTTATCAATTATGTCAATCAATTATGTATTAAATCCATTTCCATGTAAACCCTGACTGCAACCGTGCTGTAGAAATGTCTCAGTATAGCAAGTTGTTGGAGAGCCCATCTAAAGTAGGTCTGTAGAAGGACTTCAGTTAGTCTATGAGGGAGAAAATAGGCAGGATATAGTTCAAAGGAACTTACTTTTTTGGAAGTTGCTTACAGATATCAGCTCGCCTCTTGGCCTTCTTGGATTCCTCCATCACAAGGGTTTCAGAGAACTGTACATAATATTTTCATTAATGATAAACAGACATTTCCCTGAAGTAGGAAAATATTGGACATTCCCAGCAAGAGAGGCCAAGGGGCCAGAAATCTGATCAGGTTGTAAGAGACTCATGCCTGGCAGTAGATTGTAGATTTTTGATCACTTTCTGTGGCTGTTAATGGATAGGGAGGGTACTTTCTAAAGATCTGAAAGCCTTCTTTTGACAATCAAGATGAAAGGTTTTGTGGTTTCTGAAATGCAATAGGGACACAATTAAATGGACACATGAAGAGAAGGAAGGAAGGCACAGGCCCCAAGGCTGGGGCTGTGAGGCTTTAGTGTGGCCATCTTGGGTGGGACAAAGAACAGGAGCCATCTTCTGAGGGGCAGGCGTCACACAGAACCCCAGAAGAGCTTAAGCGGATAATTTCAGGTTCTTACCATGGCAGTATATTGATGGAGCAGGGGTGTTGGGAAGGAGCAGTGGAGCATGACCCCAGGTGTAGGTGGTGTGGAACCAGGCCATGGCAATAGGTCAGTACCAGTAAACTCACAGGCTCAAATATGTTTAGAAAACGGGTTCATGATTTTTTTTTACCCCCAAATCTTCAGTGCTTAATGCACTACCCTTCATCATACATACCAAGGACAAGCAGACTCAGGCTGGGTTTACTCCCTTCCTCCTGCAAAGGGTTTGGGCCTTGGGTTTACATCCTGGCTCCACACTCTCCTTAGTGCCAAGAAAACTGGCTTTTGTTCCTGCTCAGGAACATGTCAACTTTTGTCCCAGGTACACAGCCCTCCAGCTACATGATCACTCTCTCGCTACCTGTCTGTGTGGGAAGGGACAGGCCCCCCACCTTTTCCTACTATGACTCATTTCACACAACTCAGGAAGTGGAGGTGAGAAACACGCAACAGGGTTAGAGCAATACCAACAGGGAGCTGATGGGAGAGGTTCTATCATTTAGTTTTGACATTTATCATGTTTAACTATGTGCTTATGATTTAAAAAAAGGCATCACTTCAAGGGGGCCCATGATGCTCCTTTAAAATGCCCATCTGAAAAAAAAATGCCCATCTGCATTGTGAGTTAAAGATCTTTTTGTGGATAGGATGGATTTTTTTTATAAAGCCTCTTTCATGACTTTTCTTAATGAAGAACAATAGAGACAAGGAAGAAAAAAAAAGAATGTTTGGACATACAGAGTGTATTTCAGGTGGCATTCTGCCACGCCCAATCATTAACAGACAATAGACAGTGTTCCTCAGGGGGTGCAGGAATTGGGAAGCCTGGACTCTCATACTCAAGGCCAAGAGCAAGACAGTGTTTCTGAGGTAAGAGAGATGGGGGCTAGGGTGAGTTCCCTGATTGGGAGGGACAAGCCACTTGAGGACAGTGGCAGGGGAGGCCTGGGATGGAGGCAGATCCATGCAGCTGGGAGCGTAGCCGCAGCTTATTGTGTGGGGAATGGGAAACATGCGTGGGGAGCGAGGGGTTCTTGGGGCGCCTTGCTGGTGGGTCAGTCCTCGCTTTCTCCATGGGGCTTTTGGCTGGAGCCAGGCTCCTTTCAACATTTTCTGTTTTGGTTCTGGCCATCTTGCTGGGTGTGGACAACATGGAGTCCATACGATCTTTGCCTTTTGTCACGGCACTGATATAGTGCAGAAAGGACTTCATCTTACTCATCAAGCCAGACTCTGGAAGGCTGGGCCTCTTGTGAGAACAGGCTGGCATCACCTGGCCCTGAGAAACCCGACTTGGCAAAGTTTGGCCCTTGAAAGGCTTATGCTGAGTCGGCTGGCCCAGGAAAGGCTGGCCCTGTGAGGCCTGGGCCACTGCGGGGTGGAAATTCTCAGGGATCTTTGCAGGTTTGAGGAGGTGATTTAAGTTTCTTCCGTGGGCCTGCATGTCATGCTCAGATTCTTTTCTCCCGGGGACCTCTGCAGGTGGCTCTGGAAATGTAACCTGAGGGTGATGCTGGGGATCCACAAGAAGACAACGGTGGGTCCATCGCCGGGAGCTTTGGGGTCTTCTCTTCAGAAGCAGCTCTTCTGGCTTCTGATCCTCATGAGGGTGTCTTTCCACACTGATTAAAGAGAGCCCAAGCCCTGCATCCCCTTCTCCGAGGTCCCCTGGTGCTTGGCGTTTCCCTACATCCTGTTTCTTTCCTGCTGGTGTGGGGACTTGGGCTGAGTCCTTGCCTGAGTGTTGAGGTGCAGGGTCCCTGTGTTTCACCAGGCTGGGGCTGTTTACACCCGCTTCCACCTGAACATACAGCACCTGAGCCTCACTCACGTGCCGGTTGAGCTGTGAGATCTCAGAGGGCCAGTGGGTAGAAGCAAGGGGCACTGCTTTGGAACCCCGTGGCTTTTGACTGTGCTGCAGTGTCTTCAGCTGAGAGGCCGGGTGTTCTTTGAGGTGGACCCACTCTGCATCTGGGGCAGGAGATGAATCTTGCAGGATGGGCAGTTTCTGGAGCAGTGTGCTTCTTTGGTTGTTATGACTAGTAAGAGATGCCTGGGAGTACTTGTTCTCTGGGCCGGCTGTAATTAGTTCCCAGGACTCCCTTGCCCATATGGGAAGTCCCAACTTTATCTCTAGGACCTTTTTTCTCAGGTGGAAGTTTAGCATGGACAACAAACATGTCTTGAACGACTGGGGGATAACAGGATGTGTCCGGCTTTCCAGGGGCACTGACCCCACTGTTCCTTCCCCCTGCGCCTCAGGTTGGAAATCTGCATTGTCTGCCCAAGTGTCGCTGTCAGTTTGAAAGCACGGCCCAAGCCTCCTACTTGGGTCTTGTGGTGATACAGTTTGATCCAGAGGCTCCTTTGGGGCTTCCATCGGCCCTGGCGCCATCCCTGCGGCTGTTGAGTGGCTAGTGATTGCTGGAGCCATCGCTTCAGAAAGAGCTGAAGGGTAAAGTCCAGACAGGAAGACAAGGTACTTGTGCCGTAAGGTCACCTCCAGTCTCTCAATGGCTCCTGAAGTCAGGGCTTGGTGCAGCTTAGGGCATTCACTGGCAGTGTCTGGTGAGGCCTGCTTTTGCTGATCAAGGTCCCGTGGCACCCAAGGCATAACTCGGTCATGTAGGTTGGGGTCATTCGCTGCCTGCAGCCCCCGGGCCGGACCTTGTGGAATGCAGGGGATGGGAGCCACTGCTAGGCTCCCAGGACCTGTACCTCCCCAGGAGCTAGACACATGGCAAGGGACCATGCCTTGGTGGATCTGTCCACATTTGGAGTCAATATGGCCCTGCAGTTTGGCCTTGGCCTGGGTGAACAAGGGTGGCATGGGGGTTGACATTTGGGCCAGTTTGGGTGAGAAGAGAGCCCCTTGACCGGTTCCCCCCAGGGCTGTGGGTTGGGAGATCCGCACGCTGGGGAGGGTTGTGCTGCTACAAGGCAGGGTCTGCTGGTCAGTGGAGGAAAGGAGCAACTGGAAGGACTGCTGGATCTTCTCAGGCAGGCCCCAGCGAAGGTGAATCAGCTGCTTCTGGAAGTGAAATTCCAGCAGCCTACGGGCATGCTCTGGGAAGGGTAGTTTCCTGGTGAAGACTGAGACGGTCTTCCCTGGCCAGGACATTTGCATAGTCTTAGGAGCCTGGGCTTTGTCACAGGGCTCAGACTGCTTGGGTCTCTGGGCGTGGCAACATCTCTGGATGACAGCTGGCAGCCCCCACTGAAGCTGGAGCCATCTCTGTAGCAGGTGCCATTCCAAGGTTTTACATTCAGCTGGAGTCAGAAATGGGACACTGACGTGAGCTTGTTGATGTTCAGCTGGAGACACACGATTTGCAGATAGTGGGGAGGAGGGCAAGTTGTCAGGTGGTGTTTTGGGCTGCAAGGAGTGGAAAGAGAGCCCCTTGACCAGAAGAGACTCCTTCGATGGGGGCCCGGCCATGTTCTTGTTCTTGGAGAGGCCTTCAGAGCTCAAGAAAGTGGCAGCCAGAGACTCACTGTGCAGAGAGGGGAGGCCACAGAACAGCTGCCTGTGTTTCTGGTGCAGATGGTTCCCGGAGTCATTAGCCTGTCCCCCCGGCAGTGGGTAGATGCCATCCAGGACCTTTGGAGAAGAAGAAGTTAAGGATAGACCCATAGTGTTTGATCTTTGCTGGTGTTTTTGTCCTGGGTCCACATCATACCATTCAGAAATCCAGAAGGACTTGGTGGGTTGCCCAGCCATATGTGAACACCAGGTTTGGTGGGCAGTGTTCCCAAATTCACAAATACAGACCTGTGAGTTACTTTTTAGGATGAGAGGAACTGGTTCATTATTCTCTGTCTGGCAGCACATTACTGTGCTTGGCATAAGCTGCCTCAGGGAGTCCTCCACGCGTCGGGGAAGCCCCCACCTCTGGAAATGCTGCCTTCTTTTTACATGTCCCTCAAGAAGCCTCAGGACTTCAGGACTGAGGAATGGGAAGTGGACATGGGTGACCGTATTGAAGGCTATTGGATGTGTCATGTTAGGGATCCCTGGGCTCACATAAGGAAGAGAGGTCTGCTGAGAGTTCACAGACTGCTGGTCTTCATTCCCCTGGACAAAGTTAAGGTTACTTGGTGTCATTTCCTGTTCGTTCACTGCAAGCACAGGCTCCTCAAACCGTAGAGAAGCCACAGTCTCTGGGCCCGTGGACATGTGTGCCAGCTGACGACCTTGTCCTTGACGGACATGGTCAGCCCAGTATTCTTGGGCACAAATTGTATTGGTTACCTGCTCTGTCAGTTGTGTCACTGTTGAGGGCACAGATACCAGTGAAAGACCCCTAGGGTGCTGAGAATGAACCCCCAGATTCTGCTCAAAAGACATAGCTGACGCGGAGAACATCTCTAGGCAAGACCCCTGCAAAGGCCCTGACAAAGCCAGAGAGAGCTGGTTCTCATCCTCCAGCAGCTGCTCAATTTCCAGAGCCCCTGCATTGCAAGTCTGGCAGGAGGAGTCTCCACACAGGAGCTGCCGCACACTCTCCTGCTGGGGAAGCCAGTGCTGGCTAGGAAACGAAACACGACTGTTAATAATGAGAGATACCTGCCTCCTTGGAAGAGTGTGGTCTGGGGGTTGCTGCTGCCCACCCCAATCCTGCAAGCTCTGAACCTACACTGGAAAACAAAGTCTTCGAGGAAAGCATGTTTGAGAGCTATGGGATATTTCTGCCATGGGAATTGGCATCTATTGGGAATCAGTCTCATTCTGAGGAGAAGGTAAGATGATAGGCTCCTGTATCAGGGTTTCCCAGATTGTGTCCTCCCTGAAGATAGAGCAGAAAGATTGTCTCTGCAGGATCTAGAGAAACCCAGGACTCTTTCCTTGAAAATCTCTAGCTGTTAAGAGAATGTGGCAATGATAACTTCATGCAAAGTCCATTCTCTCAAGTAGATAATTGCCCCATGGCTGATACACCACATGTGGTCTCTTTTTAAGATTATGCAAAGATGAAATCTTGAATCCTAGAACTACTGTGACCCTGGCACCAGAGCAGAATTGGGTGGCTCTTCCCTTTTGAGATGTCTGGCTGCCTTCTGTCTTGGCAACCCTCCCACCCCCTGGACAGCCCCTACCGCGTCTGTCTGCTCCCAGCCTGAAGGCCCTTCCTCATCCTTACCTCAGGCAGGCCCAGAAATCATCACTTTACAAGAATGAGGGACTACAAAGAACAAAAGATTACCTTTTCATGACAGAGATCAGCTCCCTTGGTTTCTCAGATTCTTCTTGGTAGCGTCTTCTGGCTGAGGAATCAGGACATAGTTTATGGCATGTGAATGCTCATTCTTAGGAAGCAGCAGGCCTGGACTTCCAGGGAGAGGGAATTGGAAACCCAGCAGTCACTACTCTAAGGGGGTCTGGACACTCTAATCACTGACTTGCTTGTCACAACCACCCCTCAAGGGAGGATCATCAGATGCTTAGTTTCCGGAGAACAAGACTGGAAGATGAAATAACTTACACAGGATTTTAAAGTAGCAAATGACAGCGTTAAAGACACCTGCCTTATATCCTCAGTTCTTTATTTTCAGGGGAATTAGGAGGTAAATTTGGAACATTCCCATGTCCTGGTTTCCCACCCACCCAAGTGCTCTAGGAAAGTCATGAGTTTGGAGAACAGCTGGAGCTGGGTCCTGGCACAGTATCATAGAGGGGCAGAGACATAGGACCCACTCCACACCAGAAGGCAGTTAGAGGGGAGGCTGGGGCTTTACCTCTTGACGCTGCATTTCTTGCCCTTTGCCTGATTTTTTGGTGACGCTTAAAGGCAAAAATATTAGAATGTGAATCTGGAATGCTGTTTTCTTTTTCATATTCACAATGAGACAGGGCCCATGTGCATTTCCCACTCCCTTTCTTGTGTATTTTAATTATGTTCCCCCTTTTTAAAATCTTTACTCCACATTTTCTTACCCCAACACTTCCCTTCTCTGCTTGTTTACAACTGATCTCAAGGCTTTTTAAAACTCTGTACCCCACATCCAGTTACCAGGAGATGCTTTGCTGAAGACCAAAAATGATACAAGAAAGACTGGAACACACTTGAGAAGGTCCTGACAGCCACAGGACTTCGTCTTACAATGCCTTCAAGGACTGCAAACCAGAAAATTATCTCACATTGGCAGTTCTTCTAAGATCCAATGTGATAGATCCCATATCCAGGTCTATACTCAAGCCAAACAGACAGGTTACTGGTTTTTCAATTACAATATCCTATAGGGAAGCACTAGTGAGGAATTAGCTCTAGCCTCCAAGAAGAAAAAGGCTACATAAAGGTACAAGATATGGTATTAATATTGGCAGAGAAGGATAATGAAGTAATAAAGAAGGACTCTAGACTGTGGAGCTTGAAGACTTTCAACTTAAGGCTTAACCTAAATTAATTGTGGTCACAGTGCTTCCCTACCTGGCAGCAGCTCCTCTTACATGCGAATCTCATTCTGTGGTAATTCCAGCTCACTTGCCAAATAATTAGGAGAATAATGAAGATAGACCCATAGGTATATAAGAAATACAACAGCTCCCATAGAACAAATGTAGGGCTCAACATGTCCTACACCTCATCAGCATGAAGAGACCAGTCATCCCTATGGTAGGCATTCAGAGTTCCAGTGACGAATGACTCCAGTGATGGGCCTCATCATGTCCGCCTCACAGAGGACGGAATCAGACCACCAGGCTGCATCACAAAGCCCTTCTGTTTCCTAAGAGATGCTGATGTGGTGATGCAGTCTCTAGATGCTTAAGGAAGGTTTATTTTGGCTCTGGTTTGTGGAAGTTTCAGTCCATAGTCAGCTGGGTCCAAGGCAGGGTGGCTTGGCAGAGGAGAACCAGCTCAGGACATGGGGGCAGGAAGCAGAGAGAGATCCAGCGAGGTGGGAATGATGCCACGCCCCCCAGTGACCCACCTCCTCCAACCAGGCTTCACCTCCAAGATCACGTTTAGCTATAAACTCAAGAGTGGACCAGTCCACCGACGACTGTCACAGCCCATGATCCAGTCACCTCCCCAAGCCCCAGCTCTTGGTACATGAGGTTTTAGAGGGCTGTCTAGATATAAACCGTGGCGATGAGGTCATCTGTAAAAGCTACACAGCCTGGATCTATGTGCAGCCCTGGAAAGAAGCACCCATTTCCCACTCTTTTCCCACACTGCCTGGTGACTCAGCCCTCTCCTTCATCTGTCCTCAGAAAACAGAATGCTTTGGCTCACAGGGCAGCTCGTGAGCAAGAGTGGCTGGGATGGAAGAATCTCTACCAACTTCCAATTCCTTTCTGGAAATACATCTTAGAAACATACCAGGTTCAGGGAGCCAGAGTGTGATTATGGCTTGGGGTAGACAGCTTGGCTGTTTCAGACAATGGGTGGTCAAAAACCAGAAGTGCAAGAAGGGAAGACCATGGCTATGTAGCAAGGAAGGGTGCAGGGTGTGTGTGTGTGTGTGTGTGTGTGTGTGTGTGTGTGTGTGTTACTTGTGATTAAACCCCAGAATCTCTGCACTAAGTTATGTCTCCAGCATTTTTTATTTTGAGACCAGGTCTTGCTTAGTCAATAAATCGCCCAAGCAGGGCTTGAACTTGTGATCCTTTTGCCTCGGTCTTTGATCAGTGCTGGGATTACTTGTGTGAGCCTCCGGCCTCACTCAGATATTTATGTAACACTGCAGGAGGGAAGAAGGGACCCCTCCAGTCTGTGGGTAGGTCTGTAAACACTGCCTCTCAGCGGGGTGCTTGGTCCGAAGTGTGCTGTTCCTGAGCCATTTCGACCCGAGATAGCCTCCCACCTCCCAGGGAGCTCAGGCTGCGGAAATAGGTTGGTAGCCCCTTCTGACTGTGGGACTCCACCTACTTGCTGTTTGTGGTTGTTTTCTCCTCTCTGGGTATATGTCACTTGCTTGTAGGATTTTGTTTGAGCTGGATTTTGGAAATCTTTTTTTTTTATTTTAAAGAGAAAAACCAATAAAACAGTTTCAAAACAGGTCACTAGGAGAGTTACAATAATTAGTACATTGTGTATTATTGTTTTCCTAGTAGTTATTCAGAGTACAAGATATAGGCATGATGTCTTATCCAGACAATATTAGCTCAAACTTTTCTTTTCAATGAACTAAGAGAAACTCGCTGTGTAACTATCTTAACTATCTTGTGTGTAAATATGGTTTTTTTTCTTTTTTCCTTCCTTCCCCCATCACAGCTTGTCTTTTCTTTTGAACAGTTTCTTCCCAATTCACAGTATCTGTTGTACCTTTTGGATCTTATTTACCTCATTTACTCATCCAGCTTTTCACACTAGACAATATGATGTTTACAGACGTGGGTTTGATTTATTTCACTTTTGAGTATGGTCTCAAGTTGCATCTACTTACTTGTAAAAGTCTCCAGTTTAATCCTTCTTTGTGGCTGAGTAGTACTCCATTATATAAAAACATTTTTATTATCCATTCCTCTGTTGATGGGCATTTGGGTTGTTTCCAAGTTTTTGCCATGACAAATTGTGCTGCTATAAGCGGGGATGCACATATATCTCTGTGGTATAATTTTTTTTTTTGTCTTTTTGAGACAGAGTCTCACTATGCAGTTCAGGCTGGCCTTGAGCTCACTTTGTAGCCCAGGCTGGTCTCGAACTCACAATGATCCTCCTGCCTCAGCGTCCCAAGTGCTGGGATTACAGGCATGCGCCACCATGCCCAGCTGTGGTATAATGTTTTTAATTCTTCTGGGAAAATATCCAGAAGGGGCAAAGCTGGGTCAAATGGAACCCGTAGTCCTAGTTTTTTGAGGAATCTCCACACTGATTTCCATAGTGGCTACACCAGTCTACATTCCCACCAATAGTGGAGAAGGTTCCTTTTCCCTATAGTCCCTCCAGCATTTTTACTGTTGTTTTTTTTTTTTTAATGATAGCCATTCTTTCTAGGGTGAAATGGACTCTCACAGTTGTTTCAATTTGTATCTCTTAAATAATCAATGATGTTGAAAAATTTTCATGTATTTATTTGCCTATTGTATTACTTCTTCTGAGAAGTGTGTATTCATCTCAGATGCCCATTTTTGAGTTGGGTCTTTGAGTTTGGTGGGCCTGATTTTTTTCAATTCTTTATATGTTCTAAATATAAGTCTTTTGTCTGAAGGACAACTGGCTATCAATTTTTCCTACTCTGTGGATTGTCTTTTCACTCTGTTGGTAATTTCTTTTGTTGTGCAAAAGTTTTTAATAAGGTGAGATTCTAGTTGTTGATTGTTTGTAATATTTCCCTTGCAGTGTGGATTTTGTTCATGAAGGCTCTGCTTACACCTCTGTCTTCAAGATTTCTACCTACTTTCTCTTCCAATATATTTAGTGTTTCTGTTTTAATATTTAGATATTTGATCCATTTCGATGGAAATCTTTAAAACAAGAAATTCCAATTAAAATAAAAAATTAAAAAAAAGAAATCCCAATTATCCTCAAGAACTTTTACTTCTATTCTCTGCCCATTAACTTACATATTTATGTTACCAGCTTGACCTTGCGTACTGTAACACCCAGGATTTTTGAATATCCCTGAGGTCTAGTCCTGGTAAGATGGTCTCGTAGCTGCCCCCCCAAACAAACCCTTGGCCTCAAATCTCCAGAGTCCCTTTGGTCACTCCTCCCGCATCTTGCCTTCCACCCAGCTGGGGTGTAAGTGTTCTTCTCTAAGCTGTTAATGTCAAGTATACACAGATATTTTGAAACTTTTAAGACTAGGCCATGGAAAGTCTAGTTTCCAAGACAAGACTAATTCACATGAATCAATAGTCAGTGATTTATTTCAAATCATTTTATGGACTTCTTTTTGAGGTTCAGGTCTCAAAAGTAAAATTTCAAGAAAAAGAACGCTCAGGTGGGATCAGTGTGGTTAAAGAAAAATTTTCCAGGGCTAGCAGCATTGGAGTGTTTTTCTAAAAGTACAGGTGGGAGGGTAAAGAACTGTTACGGGTATGAGAGAATTGCTCACAAGTGCAAAGCATTGTGGAATGGGCCACAGGGTTCACTTGACTGTAAGAAATGCAAATTGTCTGTAACAGAGGCGCAAGTGGGTAGCTGTGGAGGTGACTGAATCACGGGGTGATGAAACAGACAAGTTGTTAAGAGGCAGAGTCTGGTGGAAGAGCCGTGGCTGCGGATCTGGCCAGGAAGAGGATCTCCCTCCCCAGCTCCTCACTTCTCTTGCAGCTTCCCGCTGGCCATGAAGGGGCCAGCTGTGCTCTGTGGCAGATGCTTCCGCCACGCACCTCTCACCTTGGAGCCAGCCAGACACAGACTGAAACCTGTAAACCGTGAGCGGAAACAGACTGGGCACCCGCTCCCCGCGGTGAGTGTGATCATTACGTGACACTGGTATGTGCTAATAAAAACAAGATTTGAAAAAAATCAGACACACAAACATGAATATCTTATACAAAAAACCCAAAGTATAAATAGCAAAATAAAAGACAGAAGCAGGAAATAAGGAGACAGGTCTTTTGGAAGTGGGAGGGGGACCAAGACTTGGAGGGAGCAAGGAGGGAGGTTGGGGAAGGGAAATGTGAAAAGAATTAGGGTGTGTTGTACACATATATCCATGTCCCGTTTTAAATGTAATTATTATGTACTGAAAACATATACTAATAAAAATAAAAATTAAAAAAACTCTCCTTCGAGGTGTGTATTGTTGGGTATTGTGCCTCAGCCACAAGAAAGCAAGTTATACTATAACAGATGTACATGTGAACCTAGTCTGTCTCCATCTCTCTGTCTCTCTGTCTCTCTCTGTCTCTGTCTGTCTTTCTGTCCTCTTCCTCCTCTGCCATGGGGTCAATGGCACACATAGATGGATAACACTGGGCAAAGGGGTAATTCTTGTCCTGGGTGGAACAAAGCAGGACAGTACAAGAGTCATCATGCTAGTTAGAACAGCACTTTAAAAGTTATAAATAGTTTATTTCTAGAATTTTCCATCAATAGTTTTGGAACAGAGTTGACCATGGGTAACTGGAATGACAGGCGCTGAAGTCATGCATGGGGCAAATACTATATGTGTCTCTCCAAAATTCCTAAGCTGAAACCTAATCATCAGGCAGTAGATTAGAGGTTGGGGCCTTGGAAGAGGTGATTAGGGGAGGGCTGTGCCTTCAGGCAGGATATCAGCAAGCTTACCGAAGGGGTATGAGACAGCAGCTCCCATGCCTTGTTTCCCACCAGAAACATGATCTCTTTTGGCAAATACCTCATATGTGCAGCTGAAAAGAAGGTGTGCTCTGCTTTTTTTAGGTAGAGTGGCCTATGAAAGTTTGTCTTTCCTACCACTTTGTCTGTAACTCTGTGTTGTTTGTTTGTATTGTTCTTATGCTGTTTTGTAAATGGATGTCTGTTTGTTAATATGTTTTCTTCTTTTATTTTTAAAATAAATTAAAAAAAAGAAAGTCAATTTGTCAAACTGGCTGATCAGATATTCTATCTGCTTGCTGGTTTTCTCTTCACTTGTTCTGCCTGTTACAATGATGACAGCATTAAAGCCTCATATTTATTAATCTTTCCTTTCAGGTCTTTTTTGGCTCATGTACTCTGGAGCTCTGCTGTTAGGTAGGTGTGCAGCATTTAGAATTGCTATCTCTTCTCAGTTAATTCATCCCTTTCACTATGCATTACCCTTCTTCATTCTTGGGGTTTTTTTGTTCTGAGCAGAATTTTAATGATATGAGTGAGCCACTCCAGCTTTCTTCATGTGGGAGGGTTCATATACGAGAAGCCATGCGATATTGAGCTGTGTGTCTCACTCCACTTAGCACTGTGGTCTCAGGGTGCTTCCTACACATGCCTCAAGCGCACCTTTCCTTATGGCAGAGCAGTGCCTCACTGTGTATAAATGCATTTTCTTCCCCCATTCACCTGTTGAGGGACACATAGGCCACCTCCAAGATTTAGATACTGTAAATTGTGCTATACACGTGGGTGTACAAGTATCACTGTAACACAATGTCTTTAATTCTTGTGGGAAGATGCCTAGAAGGGGAATAGCTAGTTCGGGAATTTTTTGAGGAATCTCTGTAGCTATTTCTGTAATATTGTGCTAGTTCACATTCCCACCAACAGTGTATGGTTCCTTTTTCCCCACAGCCTTGCCAGCACTTGTTATTACTCAGTTTCTTGTTGACAGCCATTCTTTCTTAAGTTGGAACCTCGGTGTTGTTTTAATCTGCATTTCTTTAATGGTCAGAAATACTGAACATTTTTTATGTATTTATTGGCCATTTGTACTTCTGAGAAGTGTGTTCGTTTCAGTTTCCATTTTTGATTTGGTCTTTTTTTGGAGGGGCCTAATTTTAAAAAAAATTCGTTCTATATTCTAGATATTAACCCCCTACCCAAGGACTGATTGGCAGGTTTTTTCCCCATTCTGTAGTTTTTCTCTTCACTCTGTTGTCTCCCTGCTGGGCAGAAGCTTTTTAATCTGTTGTCACCCCATCTTGTCCAAGTGGGTCTGTTCAGAAAGTCCTTGCCTGTGCATCTGTCTTCAAGAGTTTAACCTATTCTATCTTCCAACAGATTGTTTTATGTTTTAACATTTAGGTCTTTGATCCATTTTGACTTTAGTTTAGCTCATGGTAAGAGATATGAGTCTAGACTCAATCTTTTGTTAGCGTTTATATGATATTTCTCAATTATAACTTTGATATCTCTGTCTCTAGACATCACCATGTTTAAAATGGATTTCCTGAGGGCAGCATATGATTTGGTCTTTACAGCTCCAATCTGATCATTTCTATAATTTATTGGCATGAATTATTGGCAGATCATTTACATTTACTGTGATAATTGAATGGCTATATTTAAGTCTAACATGTTATTATTTGTTACTTGTTAGGACTTTAATGTTTTCTTAATTGCTCTGTTTCACATTTTCTGCCGTCAGAGACATGAGTTGGCCTAGCCGTGCCCTCAGAGCCTGTGCTTAGAGCTGGGAAGTATTAGTTTTGGGGGGGTTGGCAGTGAAGTTGTCTGTTTTGTTATGGATATGTCAGCTACAATCTTCCTTGAAATTTCTGCATGGAAAACTCCCCAAATTGCTTCAATACATCATTAACAACTAAAGTTGCTTAATAGTGATTCTTGTAATCCTGGTAGAAAATAATGGGTTGAAACCATACCGCGGTGTGTTAGATGTTTGTGGTCAGTTTACTACTAATAATCTGTTCACCTGTGGTTCCTTCTAACTGGCTGCCCTTTGTTAATAACTCATTATGTGCTCTGAGAAAAGATGCTGAGAACCACATGTGTATCACTGACTTTCTCCAAGGAGTAATTCTTTAAAAAGTAAACTTAGTGTGTTTATTCTAGGTCTTCAAACAAATATATCTTGACCTTTTAAAATAAAAAAATCTGTGACTGCCCCTGGAGATTTCTGTTGCCTTCTGGGAGAGGACAGTGGTGACCTCGTTAAAGTGCTGGTACCCTATATTCCCCAGAACATGGCATGAAGGTCTCCTGTTCTACTGTCTATGTTACAAAGAAAACACAAGTAACAGTGTTTGTTTCCCAAACCCCAGTGCAAGTTTCAGTTGAAACACATTTTCAGTTCTCTCCTTCTTCTCCTTTTTCCTGCAGTTTCTTCCATATGCTCTGTGCTTTCCCACTTTTCCATTTAAGTATTATTCCTCTAGATTTAGTGCTCCTGTTGGATCAAATTAGGTTTATTTTTTCTCCTTTTTAATAACATGGTTATATTACAGTTTAATAATTTCCCAGTTAAAGTTGTTTCCACTCTAAATCACTATAAACAATGTTCCACTATGCCCTGTGGTGGTACACATCTGTAATCTCAACACTTGGGAGGCTGAGGCAGGAGGATTGCCATGAGTTTGAGGCTAGCATGAGCTATATAGTGAGTCCAGGCCAGCCTGAACTGCATAGTGAGATCTTGTGTCAAAAAGACAAAACAATGCTCCAGTAAATATTTTTAAAAATATGCCTACAAGTCAAGGAGCATCAGCTTCTCAAATAGAATTTTACTCAGTCAAAGACATATCAGCAGCTGCCCAATCTGTTAGACTCTCTAGCCACACAGACCCTTAATCTTATGAGTTCTGTTCTCGTATCACTGCAGTCAAAGACAAAATTTACCTTACATTGTACAATATTGTCCATGTCTTTTCTTGGTAACCCTCTTTAAATCAAAAGACAAAGTGTAGCCCTTTTATCAAAACTGTAAAATGAGATGTAGCTGATATACATGACAAGAATTAATTGAATATTTCAAAATAGCTAGCAGAGAGAATTTTGAATGTCCCAAACAGAAAGAAATTACATATGTCTCAAGTAATGCATCTGCCAGTCATCCTGCTTTATCACTGCACACCTTAACATGTGTTGAAATGCCACCTTGTTCCCTGTAAACATGTACAATTACTGTGTCAATGAAAAATACACTAATTAAAAATAAAATGTAACACAATCAGATATATTCAGCTATGTTTTGTCTATAGCATAGATCAAACTAATAAGCATATATTCCATATGAATTTTGCATAAATAAAAATTCATTCTTATGTTTTTTTAAATGTAAAATTATTCTAAAGCTGTGTTTTTCAGATTACGGGCCCAGACCCATTATTAAATTACCAAATCATTGTAGAGAAGAGTCTCTATCAGAGTTATTTGAGTGAAACAGGATGGAGAGGATAGAAAATATTAGGGAGCCTCACATGTCATAAGATTAGGATTGTTTCAGAAAACTTTGAGTTCAGCTGCAGATCCAGAAACACGTGTTTACAGATATATATGTCCTGGGCCATGTCACAAACTATATGTCTTACTAAGGTCACGGTGAAAATTTTTGAAAAACATACCATGAATTGTTTCTGAGGAAAACACTATGGTCTTGAAAATAGTAATTGGTCCTGAGGAAGATCCGCAGTGAAGGCAGTGCTCAGTTTTGCATTTTCCCTCCTGCCTAGTCTGCTCCCCTCAGTCAGACAAGCTTTCCCACGCAGCGGTGGAGCACAACCATTGCTCATGAGTCCTATGGGCATGTCTGGGATGGCGGTACCTGCCCCTCCAAGAGTTTCTGGATCAACAGCATAGGCAGAAGCTTTTTCTCTGTCTCTGGCTCTGTCTCTGTCTCTGTCTCTGTCTCTCTCTCCACTCGCACACACACACACACAGATGCACAGTCTTTCTCTGTCCTCCCAAGTTGGAGACTGCAGTTAGGTCCATGGACCTTTAAAGAACTTGAAGGAAAACATGAGTATTCCAGATGTTTGTGACAGAAACATGAACTTCTCTGACTGTCTGATCCTACTCTCATTAGTAGACAAAGAAACTGAAAGTTAAGAGTACTGTTACTGTTTTCTAAGTCACAAAAGATTAGCTGTAAAACCAGAAAAAGTCAAAGTGTTGTCAGTTCTAGGGTTTTAAAAGATTATATACTAAAATTATAATCAATTTACACTGTAGAAAAATTAGAATGCACAGATTAGGGCTGGGATGTCGAACAGTAGGGGAGGAGTTGCATAACACACACAGACCCTGTGTCAGAGCCCAGCACTGGGAACACGCACTGATTAACAAGAAAGACGATAAATGCAAACATGTGTCTATTTTTTCTTTCAAAAATGAAATTGTAATGAAATCTAGGTGACCTTGAGTTTTGGTGGCGTCGTTTTAGATAAATCATGAAAGTTGTGACTCATGGAGGGGGAGTTGATAAATCAACCATTCAAATAGAAATTTTCTGCCCTTTTAACAATATTGTTAAAATAACTAAAAGACATGCCACACTCACAGAAAAATCTTTGCAACCAGCAAAAGAACACAATATTAAAAGCTGCTAGAGAAATGAAACAGATCACCTATAAAGGAAAGCCCATCAGAATCACAGCAGATTTCTCAATGGAAACCATGAAATCAAGAAGAGCTTGGAGCGAGATACTACAGATTCTGAAACAAAACAACTTCCAACCCAGACTGATGTATCCTGCAAAATTATCCCTCAAATTC
>PVLD010027364.1:0-20887 GCA_004027595.1 Dinomys branickii | reverse complement strand
CCACTTCCTCTCCTCCCCTCTCCTCCCTCACTCTACCCCGCTCCCGGGCTCGGCCCTCTCTGACGCAAACTTCTCCGCGAGGCTGGGGACTTTGGATGTCACATCTTATGGGCTGCTGAGACCGGTCCTGACCCGCTGAGCGCTCGAGCAGGGGGCGGTGAGGGGTTCTCGGTTACCAACCTAAGTGGTTGAATTGGGCCGAGTGTCCTGACGACTTCCTAAAAAGGAGATGTAATTTGGAGACCTTGATTTCAAGGGAATGGGAGAGGAGCATCTGCAGAGGCAGAGACGGGCGGAATACAAGTTCAGTAAAATGAGTAAGGGCGGACAGTTGTGCTGTTGTGGGTGATCAGGCACCGGAACGTGGGGAAGGTGTAGCTGCCGTCGTGCAACTCTAACCAGGTGGATTTCAATACTTTATTAGCAAAACAAACATACGTGCCCTTCGACTTCGAAGTGTCTGGCTTTGTGTGTTTCTCCCCCTGCTCTCGCTTCCTTTCCCAGGAAGAGTATCTAGGGCCGCACGATTTTTGGCTATCTAACCTGGTTGCCATTCTGCAAAATAACGTAGAAGGACGAAGGTTGAAGCCGGTTTGCCGATTTCATCTAGAAAGTCGTACTAATCACTAATCTCGATTGTTATTGGTAAAAGTCTTGAACTTTATCTGTGGCTGAAAAATTTTTTGATTAGTCCTCTAAGAATTAACAGCACTTAATTCAAGATTTTTGAAGTAATTCTTGATGTATAGGCAGTTCCCAAATAACAAAAGGTTTTCATTCTTCCAAATTTTCTTTCATTAAATTTTTCCAAGAAATAGTATTATAAACAGTGGTAAATTTTCTAGGGGAGGCCACCAAAAATTGCATTAGGCGATTCACTGAGTCACAGAAACACTATATATTTGGAATGGGACATAGCCAAAGTATTATTGGCCAAAATGTCATCAATCGTAAGCTGTGTCCTTATTTTAGAGGCGCTATAATGTGAAAACGTGCGTCTTAAATTTGATCAAATGCAGTGTTAAAGTGGGCATTAATTTACCCTGAAAGTCCATGCGGAAGAGTGGATTAGAAGAGAGGGCTTACTGGGCTCCACTTCCTTCCTTCAGAAAAATGTAAGTGGGGAGGGGGGGGACGCGAGCCGCAGACAGCTGTGTTTCCTGGTAGTGCGGCTGTGCTCACGTTTCAGGAGTGGACAGCCTGGGAGTGTTGAGTGTCTGTGCCATGCCAGGTTGGGCTCAGCGTTCTGTGCATATTAATTCAGTTAAACTTCACAGCAGCAGCCTTGATGGGGAGATGTTAATATGACTTCCATTTTGCAGGTGAGGCACAGACAGGTTAAGTTAAAGACCAGGGTCTCAATGTAAGTTCAGGTGCTGGGGAACCCAGGACGTTTGTGGATAGGAAGAGCTAGTATTTCTTTGCCGTGTCCAGCCGGCTCTGGCTCCTGCTCAGTGCACAGAATGCGGCTATCTTTGGTGAATGTCTGTAGCGTCTTTGGTGTTTTGTTTTGCCGTTTAGTTTACCTCTGTTGGATGTTCGTAACTAGCAGGCCTGTTTTTATGTCCTAAAATTCAAATGTGTTTGTAATCTGAAGGGCTCAGTTACTACTAGGTTTATAGAACCAGACTGTTAAATGTTGAGAGGGAATTTAGTATTGTATTTCAGCCTAGATGAGGAAACTGAGTTAGAGGAGAAACCCAGAGCCAGTTCTATGTCTTAGATCCCAGGTCTGAGTTTTTCCAACTGTACCATATTATGTTTCATGACATTCATTGGCCTGTGAGATCTTGGTGGAGAATAGAACTTTCTTTGGGAGGAGGAGGGGGATTGTGAATTGCGGTTCTTTCTTGTTTTTCTTCTGCACAAATCTTTGCAATATTTATTGAAATTTACTCATTTACTTATTCTTTAAAAATGATAACTCATACGTAATAACATAAAAATGTGCATATTATGTATAAATACATGTACATAGAGAAGGGTTTCAAAGATGCAGTGGGGGGGGAGGATGGAGAGGGGTGCGAGTGAACAGAATGGAGAAACCTCGTCCCCAGGTACCGGCTCCCCATGGTGGAGGTACTCGCTGTGGACTTCAGACATGGACCAATTAAAGAGGGAAGGAAGGAGCAGGGAGGGAGAGAGAGAGGAAGTGAGAAAAAAGAATTAAGGTGTGTTATGTACGGGTACCAACTATGCACAGTGAGTCTAGTAGTACGCACTGCACACAGGTACTAATAAAAATAAAATTTAAAAAATTATATATATTTAATAGAATACCATATTTCAGTACATGTGTTTATGAAATATTTAAATCAGGTTAGAAATTATCTGTGTCTTCAAACATTTATCATTTCTTTATGGTAGAATGTTCGAAGTCTTTGTCTAGCTTTTTATAGTAGATTGTCTATGTATAGTCGTCCTACTGTGAAATTAGTTATTCATTGTATTGTACAGCATTTTAAATTTTCCTATGTGCCTCACAGCAGGAGCAGCAGTGATTAAATCACTATTACTACCTATTCACAGTTTAGCAAAGAAAGACATGCAAGCAGATAAGCACTTTGGGTAGAACTCCAGTTTGGAGCTGACTTTGTATTCCATCTCAGTGAATCAAAATTGTGAGACCAGAGAATCACTGGATTTACATCCTTGCAGGGCTTTTAGTAGCTGATATTTGAGAAAACATGAATATTAACACTGATAGGTCTTCACCCAAAGTGAGCCTTAAAAAGAGACAGGTCTGACTAGGAATTCTATTTTTTTTTTTTTTTTTTTGCGGTACTGGGGATCGAACTCAGGACCCTGCGCTTGCTAGGCAAGCGCTTATTCCACTGAGCTATATCCCCAGCCCTAGGAATTCTATAAAAGATCTAACGGGAGCATTTATAGAATGTACCAATGCAACAGGAAATAAAAATGTGGAGGCCACTGTTGCTGCAAGCCCAACCTCAGTTCTAGCAAGCCTTGGAGTTGGGATTTAGTTTAGCTCTAGGCCATTATCAGAGGCTTTGTTCATTTGGAACTCTTTTGCACTTCCTAGAAATATTTTGGTCTGATACCAAATATGTACTGCAGATATCTACAAATATGTACTGCAAGACTCGTGACCACGGAGCTGCCCAGGTTTATTTATATCTGGTCGGCCTGCCTAGAAAATTGTGGCTTTTAGAATACCATTGTGTTTTTTGAATGAATAGGAAGGGCAAATATAACTTGCCTTTTTCATCAGTTAACTTAATTTCTTCATCTGAAGTCTACATCAACCCTTTTTCAGTCTCAAAATTTATTTAAGATGTACTCTTGATCATAAAAGTACTTTGACATTCAGAAATCTCTTAGTGTGATCCAGTAGTTTCAGTTTTGATCACTGAATTATGTTGGGATTGTTTTAAAGATCTAACATAGATGGACAAATACCACATTCTTGACTATAGTGGCTGGACATGGAACATTGGCCTCATTTTCTTTAACAAAGAATATGTCCTTCTTCGCGTCCCAGTGGAAGTGGCAGCATAATGAAAAGTTATACCTCGACCACTTCATTCTTAAACACTTGCATTTGCTTGCATGTGGCTTTGGCTAGGTAGGTGGCTTATAAATTTAAAGCAGGTTCTGGTTGAATTAATTCTATGGAAAGGATTGAAAAGATATTTGATATTTGACAGAAATACTTTCTTCATCTGCTGGTCTCTTTAATGCACATGGCACAGTCCAAATATCTTTTATGGCACAGGAACTACAAGGAACAGTAGCAGAGAAAGAGCGTAGTTGGGTTGCATTTCAAAAGTTTTACTTTTAGAACAGATTGTATTTTTGACTTATCTATAGAGTCATGCAGAATTCTTTTTGTGAAATACAGAAAACTGTTCTGTGGGCCTCACTACTCTTATTTGTGTGACCAGGCTTTAGATGATCTTTCAAGTCCATTCCCACCCTAATTTTCAGTGGTTGAAAATTAATCACCACATTTTTGATTGACCTCATTTAATGAAATAAAACTACTCCATACTGTTTCTATAAGACCCCATGGAAACGGGCAAGGGCAGGACTGGTGCTTCCTACACACACCTTAAGGGGCTGCAGAATGTATTTTAAATTAAAATCCAAAGTACCCACCCTATGGTCAGTGGGAAAAATAGTCGATTTTGATAACTCAATCAGAAGTATTCTAGATGTATTATATATACTTTTAGCAAATATTAATTCTAAAACCAAATGGTTCACTATTTTATATTAATAAATGTACAGAAGACAAGCCTGCTCTCTATCAGAGGACCTGTTTCATCTCAGTTCTGAGGGTGGATTTTCCTCAAATGTAATCTTTTCTAGACATGCCTGACAAACTCTGCCTTGATTTCTTAATGTGACTTAGAATGATTGTGCACTGAGGCACCATGGGATTGTCTGTGGTCACTGAGAGGCAATCGCGGGTTATATATGAAGTGCCCACCTTGCTCTCTGTGCCTTTGTTTATCTAGCTATACCTTATGTCTATCACCTATCTGTTGGTCCATTGATCTACCTTTGTAATGATGGTTTCTTCCCCATTTTCTTAAGTATAGAAAATAGAAAGAAAATTTAAGGGTGTCCTTTCCCCCTGATTCTTGTGTATGCATTGAAAAATTAGGTAAGCAGTAATAAATGCTTAAGTCCCCTCCACTCCAGAGATGGAAAATGCCATAAGATGGTATCATACGTATGTTAGTTATTTTTTCATTACTTAGATATAATACTCAATACCTGCAACTTAGAGTAGGAGAAGTTTATTTTGGCTCACAGTTTGTGGAGGTGTCACTCCATAATCAGCTGGCTCTAAGACAGGCAGCATGGCTCAGCAGCACTGTAAAGGGGAAGTATTTCATAGCACAGCGGGCAGGAGGCAGCGAGATTTCCTTTTTCTCTCCATTTTATTCCATTCAGGCTACATCCTATTAGTAGATGTCACCCAGGCCCAGGGTGCATCACCCTTCTTCAGTCAGTCCATCATCCACACTCAGAACCAATCAGTGGACCCATGATCTGTTTACTCCCAAAAGTCACGTGAGGCTTGGGGTGGGGGGCATCTAGCCATAAAAACAGAGTAAATTCTTCTATTGCTACTGAAAGTTCTATCTGTTGAGTGTCTTCTTGTCTCAGTAGGTCTCTGTGCAATTCACTATAAAATCCCATGACGTTTAGAAAAATTTCAAATGTCTGTCAACCTTAGGTAACCAGAAATGCATATTACAATGCTGTTTTGTTTTGAAAAAACAGAAAATAAATCTTTTAAATTGTACTCTTATTTTTGAAAGGTTGGCCTTCATGGATGGAAAGAAAAATTGTTAGAATTTTTAGAAGTGTCTTTTTCTCCACCTCTGTTTATGTGACACCTGCCTTTCTCATTTTATTTCCCTCTCCTTATTCTATTTTTTGTTTTTAAAAATATTTTAAATTAATTTTTTTATTTTCAAGGCAAAAATAATAATAAAACAATTTCAAGAAAGGTTAGTAGGAGAGTTACAGTGATTAATACATTGCTTATTGTTGTCTTCATAGTAGTTATTCAGAGTACAAGATAGAGGCGTGATCTCTTGTCCAAACAACACTAGCACAAAACTTTCTTTTCAATGAACTAAGAGAAACTGTCTGTGTACTGCCTTAACTATCTTGTGTATAAATACATATTTTTCTATGTCCTTATTCGTAGCTTTTTCTTTTTCTTCCCTGCTCCTCTGCTCTTTAACTACCTTGGTACTGAAGCTGAACGCTGTTATCAGCACACAGCTCCCCGCCTAGACTTCAGTGGAGACGGTAGATAGGCTAGAATCCTCCTGGATTCATTGAAAGCAATGCCAGAAACCTATACATTGCATTTCCTTTCTGAAGTTATTGAAGAAGACCAAAAGAATCTAGGATGGGGATTAAGATGCCAGCCTCCTCTGGTGCAAGTCCAATCTTCCCTGTTACCTTTTCATGGTAACCTTAAGTAACCAAAAACACTGAGACTGTTTCTAGGTTCAAGAGGTTATGAACCATTAGTACCTGCTAGAACCAAACCAGAAATCCAGAATTTACTTTGGCAGGGACTCCAGGCAATTGTTAGTACAGCGGAGGAATAGGGACTGAGAGAGGCAACCCCTTGCTGAGGGGAGAAAGAATACTTTAGTGTGACTGTAAAGTCGATCCCATATGGATCTGATTCAGCCTGAAACAGGAACTGGCCAGAGTAACAGCTTGCGTCAGACCTCTGTCATGTGGAGCTGTAGGCTTTGGCAGAAGAGAAAATCCTGGGTGTTAAGCATTAACCTAGCAATCCTCCTCATTGAAAATAACTGGCCTGAGTTCAGATTTTTCACCTGTAAAGTGGAGATGATAAAAGCATTTGCTGAGTAAGATTTTTGCAGGAAGGAAATGAGACAGTATCTGTAAAGGGCTCAGCATATATAATACTTGGTATATAATGTTTAATCAATAGTATATGATGTTTGTATATGATGTTTAATCAGTGTTAATTAACTATTGTTATATTTGTTTAAGAAATGAATGATACAGCACTTGTCATAGTACAGCTCCTTACAGAGAGTGAAAGTGAAAATAGCTCCCTAAACGAGTCCCAGTTCAGTCTGCCAGTTCTCTCCGCATCTCCCTATTCCGTAGAAAGATGGCCTTTGTAAATCTATGTTGTGGGTGTGCCTGTGTTTCCTGCTGCCTGGGAGTTGTCAATAAGTAAAAGGTGTGGGTACAGTCAAGCTTGAGGAGGGATGGGGGACTCAGGTATCTGACATGTGCCTACATTTAGGGCCAAGAACTCTCCTCAGGAGATGGCAGGGCCTTTAATCATGTATGAGTTCAGGAAATACAGCTCCTGATGGGATGATGGGGCTATTTCTGGGCATATGTGTGTGTTCAAAAGAATCACTTCATTTGCAATTGCTTTTACTATGCTTGGGAACAGAAAGTCAAATTCCAGGGAATATTCCAGGTTACATTTGGTGTGGGGACACAAAATGTGATGGGATGGGGCTTGAGTTCAATGTAATCTCTGATGGGGAAAAAAACTACGTATAAATCCCCCCACAGATTAGATATAGTATATTGCAGTATTTTACTGAAATGTTAATCACTTATTTTGGCAGTATTGTTTGCCCTAAGTCAAAGCTTGCAGTAACCATCAGTAATTTCTCTTGCTGTGCACAGCTTTATGTCTTCTTGAACCTCTTCTTCCTGCCTTCTTAGCTGGACTCGCCATTGTTTGCTCTGTTTTCTGAATCTGGTGTGGAGAGTCTCCAAAACTTACCGTTTAGAGGTAGGAAGTAGCTGTTTGCCTCTATGAAATGTATACTTATGTGTTTCTTTAAAGCCTTCCCATCTGCAAGGCAGGTGCTCTTTTTAAAAGACTGATGTTTGAGCCATGCGTGGTGGTGCATGCCTATAATTCCAGCACTCAAGAGGCTGAGGCAGGAGGATCATTGTGAGTTTGAGAACATCCTGGGCTACAAAGTGAGCTCAAGACCAGCCTGAACTGCATAGCAAGATCCTGTCTCAAAAAAAAAAGACTGACATCTGATGTAACACAAGTGTATTTCATAAAAGTTTTGGTCTAAGGTAGTAATAATGGTTAGGAAATTGCACGTGGGTATAAGATCATGGGTAGGGATTTCTAGCGGTTATATAGTCTTCATATTTTGAGGCCCACCATACATAGAAAAGTTTTAGTTTCCAAATGATTCAGCAAATTATCATCAGCAGTGATTTTTGTCTAGAAAGTATATATAATGGTTTAAAGAGAGAATAAATACCGTTAGATGTAAATATTTTTATATACAAATTTATGTAGAATTTACTCTGTCTAGGACACAGTGTTTTATAAATTTTTTTTGAATGACTAAATTGTGGAACTTTGCAATCAGGATTAGCAGTTAGAAAAGTTGCTGAGGCAGCTGGGGTTAGAACACATGGCAGCAGGACACAGGAAGGAGGAAAGAATATGTTTGGAGCAGTGAGGAGGGACAGCAAGGGAGGTGTCTGGGGAGATTAAGATGGGGGCAGAGTGGTTCCAGGCTGTGCTTCTTAAACTTCTGACACTTGCGTGAAGGAAGAGGTTTGGTTGGTTGGTTTTCTTAACTTACAGTTTGTTGAGGACTGTTATGGTTGATACATTGTGTCAACTTGGGGAGTCTAGAGGTTTGCCTGAGTGATTCAGCAGGAAGCCAGGGTGCTTACTTTGTACACATCCTGAGCCTGTAGAAGAAGAGGGCGTGGACCTTGTGTGAGTGCTACAGGTCGCCTGGGTGGGGGTAGGCTGTTTACAATGTAAGGGAAGAAAAGAGGCGGTATGCAGCCATTCCTCCCTTTTGCTGGTTGTTTGTGCTGTGCTCTGCTGCCCTAAACAGTTTTGCTCTCTGCCATGTGCCACTCTGCCTCAGAACCAGCCAAGTATGGACTGAAACCTCCACGAACTGTAAGCTAAATAAACCTTTCCTTCCTTCATTTTGGGCATTGGGTATTTTGTCTCAGCAACAAGAGAAAAGTAACTAAGACAAGGACCTACATTTTTTGTACAAGAGTGAATGACTAGAAAATTCTTACTTTTTATTTCTGCTCATATCTCATCACGGCCCAGTAAACCAAACCAAACCAAACCACACACAACAACAACATCTGCAACAACAAACAGAACCCGCCCACCGACTGCCTTTAGGAACTAAGAGCACTTCTTTAGGAATTAGGAAATGGTCAGCCTTGAAGCTGGAGGCCTGTTGGCCCTGAATGGTGACAATTCTGTGAACCATTATGAGGATGTGGAGCTTTGGGCCCTAAGAGATGGGACCAGCCTATAAGGGTTGCTTTCTTTTATCTTCCTGATATTTCACGGTACATTAATGTAGCATTTTTGTGCTGAAAAAAAAAAGTTAGATAAAATGAATATTGTAAAAGCTGTATTGTCCTAGTAGTTAGTGGTTAGTGTTATGTAAGTTGTTCAATATTTTACTTTGAAATTAAATAACCTCATTTTGGGAACCTTGAGTTGGGCAAAGGAACATTTCCTGGTGAGGTCTTTCCCTCTCTTGCTGCTTATCTTGTATCTGGAGTTGTTTAGGCTGGTTGTATTTTACAGCAGATTTCTAAGGAGACCAGAACTGAACTGTGAGCCCTGTTGCTTTTGTTGTCCTGTTGTCCCATCTTACCTTCTCAGTCACAGGTTTCAAGATGCTGCGAATACAGAGGACCACAGCGGGCAGGCTGAGTGCCAGCCTCTCCAGGGGTCTGCACCACAGAGCTGTGATGGCCCTCAGGCGAGAAGACGTCAATGCCTGGGAGAGAAGAGCACCTCTGGCCCCCAGGCACATCAAAGGGATCACCAACCTGGGGTACAAGGTCTTGATACAACCTTCGAATCGGCGGGCCATTCATGATAAGGTGATGATTTCCAGTTTTTAAAATTGGTGCAAATAAAGCGAACTTGCATATGAAAATTAAGAAGCATATGAGTGAAAATAAAATGTGTCAGTGTCTTTTCAGTTCCTTGACTTTGCTTGAGTGTTATTTTTACCCCATTCAATGCTTTTACCAGCTAAGTGGTAAAGGATCTGGTTTTAGAAATTTATATCTTTCAGACATTCTTTCCTTCATGTGCAGTTTTAGTTCTGGGACTAGGAAGACAAAGGTCAATTAGGGTCATTTATATATATAAAAACTTATCAATACAATTGGTTAATTAAAAAGAGACACCGTTCTTGCACCCAGAGAATGCTTCTTTGTGTAGAGTTTATTCACAAGAAGGTACCTGGCCAGCCACTTTGAGAATCTGTTTTCCTTCATCATTCTGTATACTTTTCACAATTTTGTGACAAGGGTTAGACTTCTAGTCCCATTTCAGAAAGGTACATCTATACATAAACTTGTGCTTTCTTAAATCATGTGGAAGTAATTTGTAGAAATTTTTACACCTTAGTATGAAATACTTCCACATGCAAATCCTAGGATTAGATCATTTGCCTATATAATCCATATATTATTTTTACAACTAAGAAATTAGTAGTAATTCCATGACACTGTCTCACTGTAGGCTTTGTTCAAGTTCCCCATTGCCTCAAATGTCTTTTAGTTTAATTGAGGCTTAACTAAGTTTCATCACAATTTATTTTAATGTTTCTTTAGTTCTGATTTAGAGCAGCATCTTCCTCTTTGAATTGTTTTGATGATGTTGACTCTTTGTAAAGAGGATAAACTGGAGGTAGAGTGTTCTGCTTCTAGATAGGACTAGTGTGGTTGTTTTCTCATGATAAAATTCAGGCTGAAATTTTTTGGCACAAATAAAAGTGATATATGTCTTCTCTTTGCATCCTACCAGGAGCACAGGATCAGGTTGTCTCCTGGTTAGGAACTCTCTATCTCTTGACTGAGTGAGGTTGTCACCACTAGAACTCTCCACTGAGAAAGTACCGTTCTCCTTTTGTAATTACTGAGTCATCAGTGGGATAATACTGTGGGACTTTTGATGTTTTTGTTCCTCGACAGTGTTTTAACCAGCAATGGCAACATGCACTGATAGTCTTTTCCTGGGTTAGTTCTGTTTTTTGGTTTTTTGGAGGTTAAGGGGAGGAAGATTTATTGGAGAATAGGAATGGGGAATAGAAATAGCTTCTGAGAGACCAGGGGAGTCCTGCATGGGTTGCCAACAAGCCCACCTCTCAAAGGAAATTCTATAGAGCAAAATTATGAGGTGGGTACAGTGTGGATCAAAACTATGATAAAAATATTTTAGAGGTTCCATGAAACAAAAGCAAACTCTTACATCCTTTTGGGTATCTCCCTGGGTCCTCCAAGATGATATAGGGGAAATGCTAGATGCAAATGTGCCAAGTTCTTGCTCCCCAAAGTCGAAGAATGAATTCTAAGAAACAATGGAGGTTGAGACTAGGAAAATCTGTGGGAGAAAAGGAATGAGGAAGAAGAATGCGGAATGGGCAGTGGGGACTAGGAATAGCTCCTGAGGGACAGGAGGGGTCCTGAATGGACCTGTGCTCCATCGCCCAAGCATTTATGGTAGCATTTAAATAAAATGAAGATAGGTTTAGTTAGGAATAGACTTCAATGTTTAGATGGGTAGGAGAGGCAGTAAATGAATAAATACAGCTTCTACCTGGCTTCTGGGAAAACAGTCATTTTGCCCAGCTATGGTAATCTGGTTAAATAATTCATAGTAAATCTTTTCAGTGCAGAGTTTATCCCACAGTCATAACTAGGATGAGACAGATTGTTCTGAATTGACACAGAATGATGACCAAGATATGTTCATTTTAAAAAGTAAGGTACAAGAGACTACATATAGAATTAACCTTCTGCACAAAAACAAAACGGAAATAAATATACATACACATATGCCTGTGGCAAACAGAAATGCCGAAACCACACCCAGCATTTGGAGGCAGATTTGTTTACATCAGTGGGCCCTGATTTCATCTCTCTTCTGAGTTTGCTGACATTCTTGCTTAGGAAAACCACTTCCCTTTGTTTTACCCTTTTCTTTGGCTCTTTTGAGTATCACTATGGGAAAATGGATTGTTTCCATTCAACCCACTGAGCATTACTTTTAAATGCCCTAATTATCTCAGATTTGTCCAGTGAGAACCCCTTTAAAAGGAGACTGCTGTAGTCTCTGGAGGTGAACTCATTTATCTTTGAGCTTTCCTATTCCTGAAATAATATGTTATCCTCACCTCACTTGCACTTTTCATGCTTCACACCTGAAATTATTTCACCAAGAAACTTGGGTTTCTCTTAGTACATAGACCCCAAGATCTTATGTCTGGTTTTAGATGTGCTTATTTGTTACTGAGATATCATTGGCTCTTTCAGGATATAAAGCTTAGCAACAAATAGAAGCAGAAAGCCGGATGCGGTGGCAAACACCCCAAATCCCAGCTGCAAGGGAGGTTGAAGCTAGAGGATTGCAAGTTGAAGCACAGTCTGGGCCACTTAATAAGACTCTATTTCAAGATATTGATAGATAGATAGATAGGTAGATAGATAGATAGATGAATAGATGGATGGATGAATGGATGATGGGGGTGCTAGGGTGGTAGCTCAGTGGTAAAGTACTTGCCTATTATGTATGAGGCACTGAGTTCAATCCCTAGTGCCATAGAAACAAAACAAACAAACACACAGATGATACCCTCAAACAAGCAGCAAATGGAGGCAGACACACCCGTACATGTATGTTATTTAATCATCAGTTAATATAAAGTTGCAAGGTTTTCTTATCTTTAAGTTTTATATTTGCTTCTATCTTATCCAATAGTAAAAACCATAATTCCTCATAAGAATCACAGTATTGTTATTACTATTAACAATAAGTTCATTACATGAAGTTTCACATTTCTTTGAAGTGTTTATTTTTGCCCCTAGAATATATTGTGTAGCTCAAAAAGAAAAAGGTTGTGTTTAGAAGTTTATTCGATTTCTTTCCTGTATGGCAAATACTATCAATTTGATATCCATATAAATTCGTATGTAACTTTCTATTAAATTTTAAGCTGTTTTCAAATCTTTCGATTTATTTTTCAATGAGTGTGACATTTACCAGTTTCCTAGATTCGGTCTTACCTTCATTCTAATCTCCTGCTCCATGCACAGCGGTCTCGAGGTTTTCTGCAGCCTGTAGTTTGTGAACTTTCAGTTTTGTTTCCTTTTACAAAAGTAAGAACCTGTGTGCATCTGTATTGTAGCAGAAGATCCCCCTGCCCAGCCAGTATACCTCAGTTTGTTAGTTGTCCAGGTAATAGTTACAGTTCCAGTTTCTGTTACTTATGTTTCTTAGAAACAGCTGGTCACTGTGATGCGAATTGTAAGAACCAATGCCCTATAGACAAGCCATTCTGCCTCTGTACCTCCTGCTTGCCAGAGATCAGGACATGGTATTTTGGGAATGATCCTAATCAGTGCTCCTTGATGTAGATAAATCTGCCTCCAAATGCTAGGTGTGGTTTCGGCGTTTCTGTTTGCCATAGGCGTATGTGTATGTATACTTATTTCCTTTTTGTTTTTATGCAGAAGATTAATACTATATGTAGTCTCTTGTACCTTTTTAAAATGAACAACATGTCTTGGACATCATTCTATGTCAATTCAGAACAATCGGTCTCATGCTAACTACAACTCTGGGATAAACTCTGCATTGAAAAGATTTACTGTGAATTATTTAACCAGATTACCATAGGTGGCCAAAATGACTGTTTTCCAAGAAGCCAGGTAGAAGCTGTATTTATTCATTTACTGTCTCTCTTATCCATCTAAATGTTGAAATCCATTCGTAACTAAACCTATCTTCTTTTTATTTAAATGCTACCATAAATGCTTTTTAAATACTTCTTGGGCAGTGCCAGCCTTTATTTAAAGATCTTATATGACTACAAATTGCTTGCATATGCTAACTAGGGCATCTCCATTAAATGTATACGCTTTAAGGTTTCCATGCATAAAATAGGAATAGTAATTTTATCTCTTAAAAGGTTTATGAGCATTAAACAAGATAATTCACATATAGAGCTTAATAAACTACACTTTTATTAATACATATGAATTATTATTACTTATTGTCCAATTGAACTCAAATTAGCCATGAGGATTATAGCTACATCTCCAAAATGACATATCCTGGTGCCCTGGGCATGTCCTTTCTTTCCTTCTTCACTCGCATATATGCTCTCAGCACCTCTTGCTGATCCCACCGCCTGTATTTCCTGTCTTCTTGCAAATGCCACTGTCTTTTAAATTAACCTGCACTTCTACAGCTTTTTAACCATCCCATCTGAGTGACTGTCATGCGGAGTCCCACCGTTCATCAAACTCTGTATCACTTAGATCTTGATGATTGTAATATTCTTTTGAATTTGGCCTTATTCACTATGTGTCTGATTTTTAAAAATTCTATTTTGTGAGTTCCTTTAAAGAAGGATCTTCTTTATCTTTCTTTGTGTCTTACCATCTCATGACAGGCACAACCCACTACTCAGACTAAAACAGAAGTAAATGCTAATTGATACAAATGCAAAATAATGTTGGAGAAATAGCCTATCTTTTGAAAATACAAGTGAATAACAAATCACTCCTTGACATCTGCTGCTTGATTTTGTTATTGATGCAAAATTTACAATTCGTAAGTATGTTTAAACCACAGGTGCTAGCGGTCGTGATCAAACTGTATTCTTACATATGAATATGCACTGAATTTGGAATTTAATAGATTTATCATTGGCCAGGGAGTACTGATAACAAAAATAGATGCTGTATTATTTGTTTTAAATCATACAGATGTTATTTCTTCAAAAGTTTGTGCCTGCACTTGATGTACATTTTATTAGAGAAAATATGCTATAAGCCAGGGGAATAACTGTTAACCAAAATTGCATTCCCAAGGAGTATGTCAAAGCTGGTGGCATTCTTCAGGAGGACATATCTGAAGCTTGCCTAATTTTGGGAGTGAAAAGACCTCCAGAAGAAAAATTAATGTCCAAGAAGACTTACGCATTCTTCTCCCACACAATCAAAGCACAGGAGGCCAATATGCAGTTGTTGGATGAGGTTCTAAAACAGGTAATTAGAGAGAAATATTCATACATGTTAAAGAAGCAAAGTAATTGTTTTCCTCCAACATGGAGGGAGTTTTCTTTTGACATCTTCCAGATGGGTCACCCAAGTTGCCTCAGGAGAGCTGACACCTAGAATAGTGTTCCCACAGCTCCACTGCTCCTCAGGGCTCCTCTGCTGTGTAGATTTGGAGTTTGTAGTAAGAGGAAGCAGATACTTTCATTCCTTTCTATTCCAAAATAGAAGAAATTACAAAAGCTTTTTCCTCAGTTAAGAGTTCATAAGACGAGCTGGACCGATGCTACCCGTTGAATTTTAGAGCTGAGAGAACCTTATAGGTCACATTTCTTCACATGCACTTTTCAGATGGGGTTCCAGGGTGAAATGACCGAGTGTGCACAGCTCTGCTGTCCCAGAACTGGCTGAGAGGATTTTTACATTTACTAACACAGGGGAAAAAGGGCCATGTGGGATGTACACACCATAGAAAAACTAGCAGTTCCTTCAAATACAGAATACTTATTTAGCAAATATCTACCAAGTGTCTATGATGTCTGTGACATTGTTCATTGTAACGAAAACGCAAGCTAGTCAGTGATCCTGGTGTTTAAGCACCTACACTGTAGCTGGACAAGACAGAGGACAAATAAATAAGACATATGTCATGTGGTGATCTCAGTGACGGAGAGGATGCAGCACTGACGGTGAAATGGAATGTGGGCCATGTGGAAAGTGGCAGTGCTTAGGTAGACAGGGCGTCGGGAAGGGTCTTGTTGGCAGGTAGGGTCTGCGGAAGAATTGGAAGGAGGTAAGGGACTAAGCGTGCGCTTCTGGCAGGAGTCTTCCCAGCAGAGCAGAGATGCAGAGACCTGAGGAGGTTCCCTTTGAGTGGGTGGTAAGACCTGGTCATGTGCTAAAGCACTTCCGCCTGCTGTGTGCAGCAACAGTTAGCGGAAGGAGAGCGAAGCTGGTTAGGAGGTTATTAGTCTAGGATAGCCTTGACTCTGGACCACAGATGATGTGGCTTACGCCCAGAGGTGGCAGTTGTGACATGCGGATAATTCTGGGTACATTTCAGAAGCGAACCCCAAAAGACTCACAGATGAAATGCAGGTGCAGTGGAAGCAAAGGAGAGGCATCGGGCAGCGCTGTAGTTTGGGCCTGTGTGACTGGAAGAGGCTGCCGTGACTCGAGACAGTGCTGCTGTGAGAACAGCAGGCTGGGAAGGTCAAAGCTGAGGCCCACTTATGCCATGACCTATTTCAAGGGGGAAGCTGAGTGGGCTGCTGGGCACGTGGACAGTGGACTGCAGCTCAGGCAGCTCTTTGTAGTACACATTTAGTGGTTGTCAGGGCCGAGGTGGTATCCCCGGTTGTGAGATAGGGTGGGTTCAGTGAGTGAGTGGAGACTGAAACTGCGCAGAATAGCAGAGTTTACAAACAGTGAAAGGTGGGGAGATGTGCTTTATGCAGGAGCGCACTGGAGAGCTGACTGCAGTTCATTTGCACTGTTTAAAGAACAGATTCAAATGTAATTGATGAAATTCACTTCAGAAGAGTATTTTACCTTAAGAATAAATCTTTGGAAAGTATTGTGGAGACTGTTTTTGTCATACGAACTTGTTTGTCACAGACAATGAATCAAAGCAGACCTGGCAGGACTAATTCTGGCTGAACTCTGTAGCTAATTACTTGAAGTTAGATACGTTAAGTGTTCTTAAATTCATACACATGGTAAAAATTGTATTTAGGGTGCAGTGCTAGGGATGAAACCCGGGGCCTTGTGGGTGCTAGACAAAAGTTCTCTGTTCTGTGACTAAACTCTACCCATAGACCTTAAGTTGTATGATCTCTGAGGAAATAAAATGGCCATTTAAAACATTCTGTAATTGTAATGTTCCTCTAGCTTTTAAGAATAAAGAAATAATGAGGAAAGAAGAATAATGTACTTTCAGCAGATGTGAGGAAAAGAAACGTAGGCAGCCTGCGCTACTTCTTAAAATAAAGCTTACCTGTAAAAAGGATGGAAGAAGAAAGAGAAGGGAGGGAGGAGAGACAGACAGACAGACAGACAGACAGACAGACACACACACACACACACACACACACAGGAGAGACAGAGACAGAGTGGCACACACACACACACACACACACACACACACAGAAACGGAGATCTGTGTGTGAACGTGGAAGGCCTACAGGGTGTGTAGAGTGACTGAGCAGCAGTATGAAGGCGAACGACAAAGGGAAGAGAGACTCATTCAAGAGTGGTCTTGGGGGCCCCGGATAACAGCTGCGATTTGCTGCAGGGGCTTAGTCTCCGGAGGGTCTGTTTTCTTTGAGGCAGGCAGAAAGGGTGGAAGATAAGTAGGGCTATAGATATATTTATAGTCGGCGTGGGGTGATTTGGGGCATGAGTGTAAAAAAGCGAAAACACCCTGCTTTCATTATTTCATTGCCTGCTACCCAGGGGCATGTAGCACCCACTGGGCGCGTTCACCATCTCTAATTATGTTTGTGACTTGGTGTTTTCCTCATATTTCTTGTTGCATCTGAGGGTAACTTAAGGTGATCAAGATACATTCTTAAGAGAAAAAAATGCAAAATACTTACTTGTTCATGTATGTGCTTTACACGTTGCAGTTGACCTTAATAAGTCTGGTTTAGAACTTTTTATCCTTTCTTCAGGAAATCCGGCTTATTGATTATGAGAAAATGGTGGATCATAGAGGATCACGGGTAGTGGCATTTGGACAGTGGGCAGGGGTGGCAGGTAGGTATGTCAGGATTTTTCTGTCACTCGCTTTCTATATCTGTTGTGTGTTTTTTCCCTTTTCTCTGACAAGGGGATGGGAGTATTTATTTCCACAGCTAAAATAAAAATAGGAGTGTGCTGAAGACTGAAGCATAGTAGAAAAATAAAAAGAGATAAATCATTAAAATATTTTATTTACAACAGCAAAACTAAAAAGAAAGCAGGGAGAAAGGTAACGTCCAGAAACAGGCTTTTACTTTTTGGACGATCCTGCTCGGAAGGCTAGAAAGATCGGTGTGGTGATGTGACACTGGAGATAGGAGGAGAAACAGGAGGAGGGAAAGGTTCAGTGGAAGAACTGCCGGAGGAGCCTTCTAGAAAGGACCAGGGCTGGAGCCGGGAAAAATAATCTCTGCTTTTGCCTCAGCGGGTACTTTGAACTTTTTAGTTAAGAAATGTTAAAAGTACGTTTTGGATCTGTGTCAGAGTAGACTTCTAGATGGTCTAAGGCAAGTCATGACTTGGGCAGTGTGTGGCCTTGCCATGTAAAACTGGAAGATTCCTCACTGTGGTTTGTGTGACTGTGATTTTGTTCTGACTAGTCTGCCTTTGCGTCTTTAAGGTATATTTTCATTAAATTACATATTTGTATTATTTACTTGTGCAAAAATTAACATTAGTTGAAATCCTTTTACAAATCTTTTCACAAAGAACATTATCAACTAGTCAAGAAATGCAGATATTAGAAAAAATTTAAAATTCTGTATAGTTTTATAAATGAATACTTTTAGAAAAGCCCTACATTTTAACTTCTAACTGTACTGTAATCCACCTGCTTCTGAAGTAGTAAAATAATTAAGCTTGAAACTCACAAAATTATTTTTACTTAAAACTAATTTGTCGTGTATTAGCCAGCTCTTCTGCGGCTGAGACACAATACCTGGCACCCACAACCTAAAGCAAGAGTGTTTTAATTTGGCTCATGTGTGAGGGGATTCAATCCATGGATGACCGGTTCCATGGCAGAAAACTGGTGGAAGTGTGTGGTAGAGGAAAACTGCTCACTACATGGCGGTCAGGAAGTGGGAAGAGTAGGCGGAGCTGGGGACAAGAATACACTCTTTCAGGTAGCAGCCTCACGGGAGGCCCTGGTTCCTCACAGCACATGAACTACTGAATTCATCATGGATGTGTTCACTAATGGGCACAGTGCCTCCGTGACCTGCCAAACACAGAAGACTAGAGGGACAAAGAAGACTGTGTGAGGTCTAAGCTACAATATATTGTTTGCCTGTTTCAACCCTTTCTTCATAGCTTTCCTCACTCCACACACATAGCAGTTCTGTAAAGTAACAGAAAATTAGATTTCTTACTATGGATAGTGGTGGAAGACCTCTGTTGACTTTTCTTCACATGGCCTATCAGATGAGAGTGCAGTCTGGAGAGAATGAGTACATCAGAATAAGTTCGTTCCACATAAGTTGCCTGAGATTTGTACCAGTACCTCATTTTTTTGTTGCTTAAGAGTTTTCCCTCTTAGGTTTATATCACGGTTTATCCGTGTCTCTCTTGATGCACTTTTGTGTTGTTTTCAGACTATTATGAATGAAACTGCTATCAAATTCTTTATGTAAAATATTGCATTTCTTTTGATAAATGACTATTTGAATTTGTATGAATTTATTTCATACATTGATATTTACATTTTAAATTTCTTCTTGTAGTAGTTACTGTATTTGTGTATTTCAAGGATTTGTTCAGTTCACACAGGTTCTCAAATTTATTATCTTGTTCTTCATATTTCCTTTATAGTTATTAAACTCTGTATTTCAAATTGGGATGTTTAACCATATATACATTGTTTCTGTAGAGGTTAACTTTAGAAACATGATAACAGAAAATGTGTTAGGAGGATGGGCTCCTTGAAGTCAAGTATGTTGAGGGAAGACAATATTTCATACAGTGAGTCTATATTGCCAGTCACTTCTGATAAGTTGAGATCTGCAAAGTGTCCAACCCATGTGATGATTTAGATCACTAAATAACTGGAGAGGGCTCTGGGGTCACAGGTAACTTTGCTTCTGTTTGCTCGTGTGTTTTTGGTATGGGAGCGATGGGAGCATCTCTAAATATTCATAAACCAGTACAAAGAGAAGTAGTAGAGGAGAGATTCAAGTGTGAGTTCCTTGGAGAGGCAGCAAGGGAGGGGGGTCTACAGCCAAGGTGGAGAAATCAACCTCAGTGAACAAGATGGATCCAAAGCAGAGTGAGAGGTGGGGATGCACCCGGGCTAAGGCTATGTGGTGCCTGGTAACAAAGAGCTATAAAATCTGCTGAGATTCCTTGGCTCTGAGACGCTGCGATCTGTGTTTCCTCATGACACTAAAGAGGTAGAAAAATGGTGAAGGAGGAAAACTGATAAATTTCTTTTGATTAATGCCTAGGGATTGAATTTATTTTGTACGCTGATACTCATCTGCACTCAATTAATGGTCTTTGTATTGGTCTGACTCTGATAGGGATGATCAACATTTTACACGGAATGGGTTTAAGGCTCCTTGCCTTGGGACATCACACACCTTTTATGGTGAGAGGTATTTACTTTTTAAAAATACATAGCACATTTCACAACTGGGAGCAATATCTCAGCCAGTGGACTAACTCAAGTTGTGTGTGGTTGCTTGCTTTCAGCACCTTGGAATGGCGCATAACTATAGGAACAGCAGCCAGGCTATCCAAGCCGTCCGTGACGCTGGCTATGAGATATCTCTGGGTTTAATGCCAAAGTCGATAGGGCCCTTAACGTTTGTGTTCACAGGGACTGGTAATGTATCAAAGGTAAATTCCTCTTGCCTTCCTTCTGTAGAACAATCTGAAAACCTGAAGATGCGGATATTTTGTAGATATTTCAAATGGAATGACTAGACATTCTTTTTTCTTCATTTGTCTTTTTGAGACAAGGTCTCACTATGCAGTTCAGGCTGACCTTGAGTTCACTTTGTAGCCCAGGCTGGCCTCAAACTTGCAGTGATTCTCCTGCCTCAGCTTCCTGAGTGCTGGGATTACAGGCGTGTGCCACCATGCCTGGCAGACATTTTATTTTTGGCACTTTATATATTTTTCTTATAGCAGAAAACAATAATAGTCCAAAATCTTTTTGCTTTAGCTGTTTCCAAAACAATAGAGACTTGAAATTTTTTCCTTCTTTCCTTCTTTCTTTCTTTCTTTCTTTCTTTCTTTCTCTTTCTCTCTTTCTCTCTTTCTCTCTTTCTCTCTTTCTCTCTTTCTCTCTTTCTCTCTTTCTCTCTCTTTCTTTCTCTCTCTCTCTCTTTCTCTCTCTCTCTCTCTTTCTCTCTTTCTCTCTCTCTCTCTCTCTCTCTCTCTCTCTCTCTCTCTCTCTCTCTCTCTCCCCCCTTCTTCCTTCCCTGTTCCTCCTTCCCTTCCTTCTCCCTCCCTCCCCTTTCTCCCTCCCTCCTTCCCTTCCTTCTTTCCATTCATCTTTAAGTGTAAAGCTGTGTTCTTAGGGTTTTCTGTTTTTCCTTCTTCACTGCAATAT
>PVLD010027363.1:0-20883 GCA_004027595.1 Dinomys branickii | reverse complement strand
AAAGAAAACAGGCATACATCAACAACAGCAACAACATCAACAACAACAACAACAGAAAAAAAACACCGCTTGTTGCTGCTTTACATATTGATATCTTCGAAGTGTGTGTTCAGGCTAACACATACAGATATACACTATTAATCTAATATCCTGTCATCGATTATTGCTTAGCATTAAGTGATATAATACAATAGTAGAAAAATGTATGTATGTATGTATAGAGGAATATATATGAATATACATATGTGCAGGAGGGCTAACATGGCTTTTTCTTCTTGACTGTCAAAATGAATCTGGCTAAATGCCCCCAAATATAGCCATGTCACAGCCTCAACATTAGACAGCCTTTCATATAAGGCATTATTCTGTCTTATAATGCCTTGAATTGTTTCCCCTCACTATGCCATCCTGCCTTGGAGCCAGTTGATTATGGACTGAAACCTCCACAAACTATGAGTTAAGTAAACCTTTCATTCCTTAATTTTGGTTGTCAGGTGTTTTGAATCCCACTTTTGAGAGACACAGTACCATATAGTGGATACTGATTTATAGCATATGCAACCTTTTGAAGAAACTTGCATTAGCCCTGCAAACTTTTACCACCTAGCTGGTGCTATTCCACCTTTCTATCTATTCACCTGCTTCTGGAAGGTGAGTAACATGGTAAGAACTGTGAATTCCATGAGCATGAGTTCATTGCCTCACATCTTTGTCCAAAAAAGGTATTCCTTGGTCAGAAACAATGCTGTGTGGAATACCACTGTGGTGGATAGGACATTCTGTAAGTTCACAGATGGTAGTTTGAGCAGAAGAATTATGTTCAGGGAAAGTAAATTCACACCCAGAATAAGGCTCTATGCCAGCAAGGACAAACTGCTGTCCTTTTCCATGATGGAAGCAGTTCAATATAATTAACCTGTCTCCAAGCGGCAGGAAGATTGCTCTGTGGAACTGGAAATTGATTTCCATAATTGGAAATCAGCACTGATTCCTCTTCTGGCACATTAAGTCTTCAGCGGTGATTGTAGCCAGAACAACCTTGATGAGTAGGAGTCTATTTTGTTGAGTCCATGCATAACTTCCTTTCTTGCTGCCATGGACACTTTGTTCATGAGCCTATTTTGCAATGAAAGTTGTGGCTGAAGAAAAATTGCACTGCTATCTACACAACAGATCATCCTATCCACTTGATTACTAAAGTCCTCTTGTGGTGAGGTCATATTTTGGTAAGCATTTATATGTGATACCAAAGTCTTTATATTGTTTTCCCATACAGAGAAGTCTATGCACATACCTCTTCCCCAAGTATACTTGTCACCAATTTTCCAGTCATGTTGCTCAAAGTCCCAACTATATCTACAGACCTTTGGCTACTCAGCCCATGAAAGCCCATGAATGACCTCCCATCTGGTCATTTTTTCTTTCAGAGAAAATGTACTACCAAGGTAACTGTCCAAAGCTCTGCCCATTGAAAAGATTTTCCTTTGCCACTATCATTCAGGGATGTCTTGAAAAGGGGCTGCAATGCGTCAGCCCTCCACCTGCGAATGGGAGGAACCATCTATACACCAGACTGTAGCCTTGCTTTTGTCAGTTGCACAGATAGTACACCATGAAGCTATAGGTGCATGCTGTGAGACCCTAGGCAATATAGCAGGAATAGAAATCATGGTATTTAGGCAACTACTTCATGTAATTTGCTTGTGACCTCTGGACCTTCTCTGGCTCAGTTACATATATCTTATTTCCATTCAGTGATGGATTATTGATGTGCGTGTCAAACTTCATGAATTAGTAGGTCAGATAATACCCATCATGATAGGCAGTGCATGGTAACCTGGTGTCCAATGACCAAGCATTCAGATTTTTTATTAAGGTCTAGTAGCAGGCTAAGGGAAAGTAGTTGCCTGCATATGATGACAGAACCTTTCTCCAAATCCTAAATTCCCCCCTACTGCATTTTGCCTTTGGGGCCTGATATTGATAGTGCCTGCTATTGACACTTCAAGTATATCTACTGGATCATATGGACCTAGTGGCAGAACAGCCTGCATGGCAGCTTGGACTTGTGGCAGAGCCTTTTGTTTTTCTGGGCCCCACACAAAACTATCAGTCTCTGAGTGACTCAGTAAGAGGGCTAGAACAAAACAATTCAGTGAGGAATGTTGTCTCTAAAATTTAAACAGACCCACTAGGCATTGGTCTCACTTTGACTGTAAAGAGAGTCAGATGCAACAACTTACCCTTCATCTTAGAAGGGATACCTCTGTATGCCCCAGACCACTTGACTCCTAGAAATTTCACTGATGTAAAAGGCCTTGACTTTTAGTTAGATCTATTTCCCAACAGCTAACTCATAGATGCTGTACTAATAAATCCAAAGTGGTTGCTACATCCTGCTAACTTGGCCCAATCAGCATGACATTAGGAATATAATGGACCAGTATTATTTCTTGTGGGAGAAAAAGGCAATCAAGATCTTGCCACCTGAAAGCAAATTGTTTCTGATGGTTTTATGGTAGAGATGAAAAAGGCATTTATCAAATCGATGGTTGCACACCAAATACAAGGAGATATGTTAGTTTGCTCAAGAAAGGAAATCACATCTGGTACAGCTGCTATAATTAAAGTCACCACTTTATTCAGTTTACAGTAACACACTGTCCTTGTCCAAGATCCATCCATTCTCTTCACAAGCCAAATAGGATCAATAAATAGAGGTATGGTGGGTACCACCACCCCTGCATCTTCCAGTCCTTGGTAGTGGCACCAGTCATTGTAGTCACTCTAGGGATGCAATATTGTTTCTGGTTTATAATTCTCTTAGGTAAAGGCAACTCTAATGGCTTCCATTTGGCCTTTCCAACTGTCATATCCATCACATCAGAGCTTAGGGAATCAATGTGAATATTCTGCAAGTACTAAGTATGTCTATCTAAGTTATGCATTTTGAAACTGAGGAAGTAACTACAGGATGGATTCTGAGACCTACTGGACCCACTCTGAGTCAGACTTTTGCTAAAAGTCTGTTGATTTCCTGATCTCCATAGGCCCCTAGTCTTACTGATGATGGTGTTTTGACCATAATGATTTTTGGATCCCCTGGAATCACTGTTAGTTCAGAACCAGTGTCCAGTAGTCCCTAAAATGTGTGACTATTTCCCAATGTAGAGCTACCCAAGTAAGAGGCCTAAGATCCCTTTGAGGTAAGATGAGAGAAAGATTAACAGTGTAAAGTTTTGTTAGTACACTAGGGTCCTTCTTCAAGAGGACTTGACCACCCTTTCATCTAACGTAAACTGGCTCAAATCTAGGAATTGACTGAGGAGCTAGTAATCTTTGGTAACATGAGTTGAGCTTAAGTTTCAGTTTATTTGCTCTCAAATTTTTCTGACTATATACATCTGGTAAAAATTTAGTAGGCTTCTTGTCTATTTCACTTTTGGGGGCACCATAATTAACTAGCCAATGCCGTAGGTCTCCATGTGTGAGACCATTTTGATCATTAGTCTGCTTCTGTTGTGAATTACGGTAAAAACTACACCTTGTCTTTGGTGATCAAATGCTGCCAATTGACCCTGCCATTACAGGATGCAATTAAACCCATTGTCCTTCAGTTCCCCAATTCAGTAACGGCAACTCCTGCTATAAAGTCTATCATACAGAGAAGAAAAATAACAGAGCTTGTTACAGTTTGTGTCTACATGTCCCTTCAAAGCCTCATGCTGTCATAAGGTTTGTTTGGAGATGGCTGAATCTAGACTGTGTGATTGATTTATTGTGCAATGCTGGGGTTAGGGGTACTGAGATTAAGGGTATGAGTGCTACACTCATCACAGAATGTGTAACCTTCATACAATATAAGGGACAGAAAGTGGCTGGTTCCCTCTCTCTCTCTCTCTCTCTCTCTCTCTCTGTCTCTCTGTCTCTCTGTCTCTCTCTCTCTCATTGCTTTTCTGTTTTCTGCTACCATGAACTGTTGCTCCCCTCTGCCATGTGCCACACTGACTTGGAGCCAGCAGATAATGGACTGAAACTTGCACAAATTGAGCTAAATAAATCTGTCCCTCTTTAACTCTGGGTGTCAGCATCTTTTCTCAGCAATGACATAAAAGTAACTAAAACTGGTTCTCCCTTCGTGAATTCATTTCTCAAGGTTTTCATGATACCAATGAGGAGGATTAGAATTAACACAGCAAATTCACTTTGGCATTTCCATTTCCCTGACCCTTTGAATACTCTCAGTAACAGCAAACAAAGAAATATCAGTCATCTCTAACTCGTTCACAGTGTAAGGGCAAATTAGAGGGTCTAGAAAACCCCAAGGCAAAACCCAAATCACTAACGTTATAATATCATTACATGCTTATCTGTGACTGATAATTATAAGATTGTCACAGGCTTATTTTGTACCATGTTCTTGAAATAAAAGTACCCTCCTGTGTCCTTTATAAATGTTTTGCCTGATTTACTATGTGCTGATCTTGTTCTCTTCCCAGAAACCCTAACTGGCCTAGACTCTATCTGGGTCTAAGACTCTAAATGGCTTAGCCTATATCGTTCAACAAAACTGTTGGCCCATCTAAGTGTGGACATATCTCATACTCACCAGGCATCCTGAGCAGGATGCTCACTATCTTTCAGCACTACTCTGCTGCTAAAATAGCTCTTGCTCTGCTTTCTCTACATTTGCCAAACTTTAAATAAACTTTTTCTTTACACTATATCAGTGCTGACTTCCCATTTTCTGTTAGAAAGCCCACTTCTCCATTGTTCACTGGAGAGAAGGCAAGGACACAAAGAGAGGGTCATCACAGGAGACCTCTGGTCCCTCCTCCTCAAAGACCCCCTACCAGATGCAACAATATTAGGCCATCTTTTGAGCCATACTTTTGCCAAAGAGTCAGATAAATTATTATTAACACTTTTTTAACTCCCCAAGCTGCAACATTATATTTAGAATCTGTACTTCATGGGTCCATATCAACAAATTCAGCCTGATCCTGGTGTAGGGTTTTTGCCATTATCCCATACCTTTAAAACCCATCCCGCTACTTGCTCTTCAGGCCTCTGCCTATAAGAGCTAGAAAACTCAAGACATTCTTCAGGAGAAGAGCAGACCTCCTCATGGGTCACACTGTATGCCTCACCTTCAGGAGCCTTCTGGGACGTAAGCCCAGTTATAGGACTGGTGACAAAAGTGGGTAGTGTAAATGGGCCCTTTGTAATGATTCTTAACAGTATCATAGAACACAGGATTCGTTTCCTCAAATGTAGGAGGAAAGGGCAACACCAGAGGGGTGTGAGTAGGGGTGTTTCTACCGCTGTGGGTGGGAAATCTCTTCCACTGGCAAAATAGTTTCATTAGATTCAATCTACTCAGCCTTTTCAGCATCCTCCTAAACATCTTCCTTCTGATTTACATGGTGCCATTCTTTTCTGCTCAGAGCCCTCAGCCTTACTTCAGATATCCTTTGAAGCTGAGCATTATGCTGTATTTCAGCTAATCCAGTTATGAAGGCTTTAGTTTGGGTTTTTTGCAATTTCAACCTTGCTGCAAAGGATAGAAAATTCTTTTTAGAAGACACTAAGAAATTTTTAGATTACTTATGTATGTCTGGAACTGGCAATCTGAATTTTTGAGCTCCTTATTTTCATGTATTAATTTATCTTCACACTCGGAAGACTAGATTTTTTATGGCTACTTTGTACTCGTTAGTTTCTTTTACTAGTTTGTTCGCAGATGCTACAAGCAGCCACCCAGCATCATTAGATTTTGCACTCTGCTAAAATTATTCAAAAGTGTCATAAATGGAGACACTAAATTTCTTGCATCTCTCCAGGGATGAGTTAGGATAATCAAATGGATCAACACTGCACATAATTTTCACTAATTCACTTCGCCGACCATGGACTATCTCTACTCTGCATATTATGAGAAGAGACCATGGCAGTATTAGGTATCATCAATTAGAGATCCAAGTCCAGGAATCACTGAGGCCATTAAGAATTTTATCTTTATGATTGTGTTTCTCTAGATTCACTTCCAGTACCAAAGTCTATATCCATCGGTGTTCACTAGAGAAATATATATATATCTACAATATCCACCTGCAAAGTCATGTGTGGAAGACTGCAAGAGCATCATCTGTACATGGTGATCCCAAATATCAGGCAAAAGGTGAAGGCCTGGAGTTACTTTAGAGTCCTGGGCAAGTCTGTATCAGGAGGCTTAAGGGTCAGTGCTGGAATGGTGAAGAGTCTGTGATGAGAGCCAGCAGACAGGTGTCTAAGGCAAAGGCAAAGATTGGAGCTTCTCCGTGGAAACAGAAGTAAGACTTCCTTCTCCTCTCTCAGCTTATTCCATTCAGACTACAGGCCTTTTAATTGGTGCCATTCACACCCAGAGTGGGCCTTCTATCTTCAGGAAAACCACCCAGGAACACCAAGAGCAAGGCTAAGCCATTCAGTTGTGTGTTTCTTACTAAAATTAATTATCTCAACAGTTAATTATCATTATGAATAATTATAGAACAATAAATGAATAACCAGTTGTCTGCGTTTGAACATGACATCATTTCATACAAAGAAAGCTAGAAAGGCTACACACACACACACACACACACGTGCACACACACAAATGTTAGATCAAATAATAAGTTTAGTAGAGTTGGAAGATACAAAATAAACATTAACAATTCAACTGTGTCTCTATACACCAAAAGCAAATTATCTGAAAAAAACCTCATCCAATTTATAAGAGCATCAAATACAAGAAAATGCTTAGTAGTAAATATAATCAAAGACCAAAGACTTGCACACACAGAAAGCTATAAAACACTGATGTGGAAATTAATTAAAGAAAACACCACCCAGAGTCCCAGAAAGACCAGCTTAATGCCCCTAGGGCAGCATTGACAGCACTGCCAATGACTCGGCCTCTCCCAAGGCCTCACTACACTGAGATCCAGGCTTCTATTGTATGAATCCTTGGAAGCCAAGACAGATATGAACCATAGTAAATGTACAGCAATATCATCTGTCATCTGCTGTGAGGACTGGTATTTTAAGCACATGAAAGGCTTAAGGATTCACAAGACAGAAATAAAAAGGAAGCTTTGCACATTGTTGGGTTTTTTTTTTTTTTTTTTTTTTTTTTTGTGGTACTGGGGATCAAACTCAGGACCCTGCGCTTGCTAGGCAAGCGCTTATTCCACTGAGTTATATCCCCAGCCCCCACATTATTGGTTTGAGAGTAAACTGGTAAGCCTATTGTATAAAAGAATATAAAAGATTCTCAAAAAAAGTGGAATGACCACATCCTTCACCAATTCCAGTTCTGGGAATATGTCAAAAACAATGAAGGAAGATTTAGACCCATCTGCACTCTTATGACAATTACAGTTTTTTTCTTTTTTTTTTTTTTACAGTGGTGAAGGTATGGAGACAATATTCATAGGGAAATTGATAAAATATGAAAACGTATTTAACACTCAGAAGTACACAATACACTATATGTAACACACTAAAATATTTTCCACAATAAAATGGCTATACTATCATTTGCAATAATATGGATGTATAGGATGGACCTTAGACTAGATGAAATATGTCAACAGAGAGTGATAAATATTGCATGATCCCATTTATATGAAGACTTTTGAAAAATCAACAAAATAAAATCAAAAGGTACAATGACTGATAGAGGCTAAGGCATGTGGGAAAAAGGGAGATGTTTAATGACATAAACATTCAGTTAAAGGATCATTAAGTTATAAGAAATTAATGTGCAGTGTAATGACTATAGTCAAACATTGCATAATCTTAATATGCCCACGGAGGTCTTAAATCTTGGTGCACAAAAATGCTGTGTTAGGTAATGGATGTTTTAACAAAGTTGACTGTGGTAACCACTTCAGAGTGTGTATGTATATGAAATCATTACATTATAATGTAACTTAAATATGTACAATTTTATTTGTCAATCACACATCAATAACAAAATGAGAAAAAGAGAAAGAAACCCAGCCAAGTGGAGGTATCACATCATATAATTTTATAAGTAAATAAATCCTTATCGATCAGGTAGATGTTAGAAAGCAAGCCTTTCAGGTGTTCAAAAAATGGGTCTCTGGTATAGTCTAGGGAACGTGGAAAATGTTCAGTAAGTACTCATTTTGTGAAGAACAAATGAATGAATAAACAAATAAGTGGATCAATTTTTTCCTAAGTGGAGTCGTTGACCATGTACCCAAAATACTCCGACATCTCTAACAAGAAAACCAAAACGTATTAGCTCTCACTACAATGATGGGTGCCAGTCCAACCCCAAGTCCCTGAAGAATGTGTGATTCATAAGTACATCTTCATCATCTCACAAACTGAATATGTTTCATAACTACAAGAAGCACTCTTCCAGCCCCATCGATTATACGCACGGGTCAGCATAACACATTGCCCATAAATACTGTTGGGCTCACCTTGAAGCCAGAACCTGAAAGTGAGAAAAAAAAGATGAGTGTATTTTTTCTGACAGTTTTGAAAAGGGTTGGAGATAATAAGAGGCCCTGTGTTGAACCCTAGAGATCAGGGTCAAACGTTCCCAGCTCGACTCCTTTTGCTCATGGAGCTCCTCCTCCACTGGCATCGCTGGTGTTTGCCTTGCCAGCTGTGCCCGTGCCACACAGTATTCTCACAGTTTATGGCATCAGCCGTGCTCCCTGAAGATACCCCAGAGGGTCTCCTCCATCCGCTCATCCTTAGGTCCGGTTCCCAGGGAACCATCAATCCGTGGATCTTACATACTGAGCACAGTCCACTCAGGTACAACATGAAAATATGGTTCCTTTATGAAGAATGACTTAAAGAATTTATCACTGTGGTCTCAGTCAAGAAACTTATTTTCTCCATTTCCAATTTTCACATATAAGAAGTGGGGTTAAAGTAATGTCATTCTATATTCACATGTAAATATGAAGGTCAAAGATGGTGATAACTGAGATACTCGTGTTTTTAAAGAGCTACATGAATATGAAATATTAGGCTAGAGGAGTCATCCACACTCTTCCAGCTCAGTTTTCTCTTCACTACAGCGGGAAAAATAATGATGTATGTCACTGGGGTCATGTGGTAATTAAATAAAATAATAAAATTTTTAATCCAGTCCCCTACAGTTCATAGAAAAGCAAACACTTCCAGTACTATAACTGGTAGCTGGAACACACTAAATATCCTTCCTGGCCCAGGGCCCAGGGTTCTTGTCTCTAAATTCATACTCACGTGGCACTTTCATTGTATGGTGTATGATCAACCCATTGCCAGTGACTCTGTCCCCCTGGAACTGACAAGCCTATATAACAATAGTTTGTTTTCAGATTCTGGGTGATGAAATCCTAACAAAAGGGAAAAATAAGTCATATCCTTCATAGTATTCAGCTGTATTGAGTTTTTAAAATTTTTCATGTTTTTAAAATCTCAAATGAATATTTTAATTATACAAAATTATGAGGTACAACATGATAATTGGTTACATGTGTACAATATATAATCACCAAATCAGTTTGGTTAACAATTACTTCTTTTTAAATATTTAGAAAATGTTCATGAACACATAATTATACATATTTATGGCTTTACTCCAGTATTTCAACTGAGTTCTTTATGCTCATTCAGAAGTAGGAAGAAAAGGAGAAGATCCAGGAAAAGCCATGTGCGACCTCCTAAGAGTGCACATCTCTGGCTGAGCAGGGAAGGGTCAAGCCTGTTTTTCATAACTTATGGAAACAATTACTGTGGGTGATTTTAGTGAGTTCTCATTTCAGCTTCATTTGACCACCTGTCTTCACTAAGATGCATTCTGCAGAGTTGTAAAAGGGAACATTTTTGCAGATATTGTAATTTTCTTTTTATACTGTCAGAGATTCTTTAATTTCTTTTTTATCATTGCGTGTGGTTCTTTATGATTTAACTTTACTTCCCTATTTAACTTAAGATTTCTTTCTATGAGGCAGTTCAAGATCTGTAAAACTTTTAAAAAACTGAAATGACTGATATTTCAGGGAAAATATTTTCTTTCCACAACTCAACTTTCATGTGTTATATTTTGAATCTCATGTGTTATATTTTGACCCACAATTTCTTTTGGGGTAAGGTTACTTTTACTGAATTAGGAGAAAAGTATGGGTGCAAAGGCTGAGGGGGTCTTTCCTATCTATTTCACTGAAATCTTCCATGACAGCACCAATATCCCAATCAATCAATCCCTCCTTCTTGGCACAAAGAGATGTACCAAAACCAGCCAGGGCTCAGACTCTGTGATCCCTTTGGCAGTACCTGCTCCTCCTTGGTGTTGATCACGACCAGGTGAGCCCCCATTTTATAGCAGTTCTCTGCACTTTCATTCCAGGATTTTGAGGCGGTAGAAAACAAGTAGCAATGGCAACTGAATGATTTCCAGTTCTTTGGGCAACAGCTCCAGACTTTCCCTTTATTGGAAAGAAGGGCATATAAGTGAAAAAGACATTCAAAACTGTACATGTTATTGAAAGGAAGGACCAAGGGAGACCACATGGAACTGGAAATGCACATCTTCAAGCAGACATAACAGGAAGCCTCACCCCTCAGATGCTAAGTAACTCAGGTCTACCTGCATCATGAAATAAGGGCCTTTTTCTCCTGCTGGAGTAGAATCAGTAAAAGTAAGATAAAATATAACGCTGGAGGTGTAGCTCAGCGGTACAGTACCTGCCTGGCAAGCAAAAGGTCCTGAGTTCCATTGCTTGCAAAAAAAAAAAAAAACCAGGAAATTCTGAAATTTGATTTAAAAAGGTAATCTGTAGAGGTCAACAAAAAAGGTTACAAATATCAGAATTATGGGAAAAAGACTTTAAAGCAGCCTTGATAAAAATTCTTCAACAAGAAGATGAAATTATTCTGGAAGCAAATGAAAAAATAGAAAGCCTTTGCAAAGAAACAAAGATTTCAAAGAGATTAAAAAAGAAACTTTACTATTGAAAATACGATAGCCTTTTAAAAGCTCAGTGGTTGGGCTCAACAGCAGACCAAGAAGGGAGAGAAACCAGTAAACTGTCTGAAAAAATAATACAAACTGCATACTGAGCCGGAGACCGAAGAGACACAGGACAAACAAATGGAGCCTCACGATGTGACCCTAAACGTGCATAACGTACAGAGGAGGAGGCCGAGGGGGGAAGGGAAAGAAAAACAAGGAGAGAAGCTCCCAGGAGAGAACACCCATGAAGACAGAGAAGCTCAGTGGCCGCCACGTTCAGAGCGGGCCTGGAAGAGATGCCTAGCAGACAGAGACAGGGCTTTGATTTGGCATAACGAAGACGACGCATGTTTGGCTGTGATTATAGTTGTAATCTGTCAATGTACCAGAATCCATTGAATCCCACATTCTAAATTTACAAAATGTGTGGTATGTAAATTTTAGTTCAATAAAGTTGTTATAAAAATAAGAAGAACAACAAAAAACCCCACCTTGATGGTCATATATTGAAAGGCTGAATGACCAACGAAGTGGCCAAATCGAGTACAAAATGTGAAGCACAACTGGATTAAAATCCATAGTATAGGGGCTGGGGATATAGCTCAGTGGAATAAGCGCTTGCCTAGCAAGCGCAGGGTCCTGAGTTCGATCCCCAGTACCACAAAAATAAGTAAATAAATAAATAATAAAAAAATAAAATCCATAGTATAAAATAAACAACCCTGAGTACATGAAGTTTATAATGATAGAATAAATTCTAAAATGAATAGAAGAGACAAATCTCACATGTGCTAGAATTTGAAATAAATTATTTAGAGAGGTTGGATGGCTAATGTTTTAAATGTGATTTGGTAAAACTATGGGTAGTTTTACTCATAGTAACATTTAAATGGTTGGACTTGAATGAAGAAGATTGTCCTTCCTAATGGGAGTGGAAGCCATTCATTCGGTGAACAATCTCAATAAAACAACATCACTCCCTCCTGGCCCCAAGCAAAAGGAATTCCCTAGTGGGCTACCTTTGGCCTTCATCTGCCCACTGGCTCTCCCTGCTTCTTCAGCACTGTGCCTTTGACTCGGACTGCCACTCTTTCAGAGTCTCCTGGCTGCTAGTGTGAGACCTTAGCCAATCCTTAAAATAAATAATATTCTGTTGTTGTTTTTTTACTGATTCTCTTTCTTTGGGGAATTGTGAATAAGACAATGTTGTATATACATTTCAGGGAGCATGAATCCACCACTCTTAAATGTGAGCTGTGAGTACAGCATGGAAAGGGAAAGAAAAGAAGAGGTTTATGAAGGAGAAGTCTGATAAACACTATGATCAAGGTCACCATTAATAGTCAAAATCATTTTGATAACACATGCTCACATATGAGGTGAGAAGAAAACAGGATTTTATAACTGTGATCTATCTAAAAAAACGAATAGCCCAAATCTATTAATTCTAAATATCATTGTAATATAGAAAGCCTATGATATGTCAGAGCGGTATTCCTTAAAACTTTCAGGCTCCTCAAAAACAAGGAAAACCTAAATAATGATCACAGCCAAAAAGGAGATTAAAAAGGCATGACAACTAAATGGATTGTAGTACCCTGCATGGAATTATAATCAGGGGAAAACATGAGAAGAAAATTAGAATAAATTTTAAACTTTGGGTTGAGAATGTGGCTCACTGGAAGAGTGCTTGCCTAGCCTGCTGAAGACATTTAGTTCAATTCCTAGATGAAAAAACGTCATGAACTTTAATTAACGATAATATATCAGCGTGTTGATTAGTAGTAACAATAGCCCTTCCTCATGTCTGATGCTAATAATAGGAGACACTCTGTGTGCATGATGTGATTAAAATCAGGTCTTTTCATGTCATACGCTCGGCTTTCCTGTAACTATAAAAATATCTATTGTAAGACCATAAAATACAGTATTTATTTAAAATTATAATAATTTTCCATAACAGAAGTCACCATCATCATTTTAATCAATTAGCTATAACAGGGATAGGAAGGGGAGAGTAGTGTGCAGAAAAGTTTAGAAAGGAGCAAAGGCTGAAGAAAGCTACAAGCATTATAACCTTTGTTGAAATCAAGCTTTGCATATACAAGCTCAGATACACATAGAAGTTTAAGTTCTATGTAATGGTACACTTGTAGCTTATAACGATCCTGAGACTCCGTTCTTAGTGTGAGCTGGCTGGGAGCTTTATTGAAAATACTGGCTTGAGATCCTACATAGTGTTTTCAGCAACTGCATTCTGGGCAGAGCAAATTTTACCTTCTGTGGTTGAACTGCTTTTTATACACTCCAGTTCTGAGTGCTTTCGTGAGCTTTCTGTAAGAGTCTTCTTTTCTTGAAGAAGTTGAGAATATTTCTGAAAGAAAACTGAAAACGAGAACAGGAACCATTCACTTTCCTGGTTAGCATTATGCCTGTGTCCTCTACTTGTATTTTCTCTCATTCTTCGTACAAACATTCACAAAAGTCCAATTACTTAAGTAGAATGAGCCCGACTGGATAAGTTGTCCCATCACTGCACAGTCAATGAAATCCTAACTCTACCACCATCAAAACCATAAAAGTTTCCATAAATAGCTGAAAAATCAATAGCTGCAAGGGGACATGGCACTTCTGTCACAATGGGTCTAAGGAGACTTGTCCGTATTCTTTGTCCAACTCAATGTAGGAAAGCTACAGAGGGCGAGTCTTAGGAGATGTAGACTGAAGGGCAGATAAATACTTGCATTTAAGAGTTGTACACTCTGGGGCTTTGTGGGAAAGTGGAGTTCAATAATTATGAATACTTCTAGGTTAATTTAGAGAATGGAAAATTCATAATATTTAAAAATTGATCAAGAGCATATTGTTCTCTTCCTCTTCTTTCCTTTTCTTACCTTTATCCCAGGTGGCTCTGACTCCCCAGTCCCCACCCTCCTGTCCCCGTGCATTTAAAATGAACTCAATTGCTCCCCTAGAAACTGAATTTCTTCCTTTTTTCCTTACCTTATCTTTGCTCCTTGACCCACCACATATTGGCTTTTATAGCGACTATTTCACAAAACCGAAACATCCTCGGACCAACATTGTTCACTTTCCTGTGGGATGTCGCGCAATATTTAGCCGCAGTTCTCTTCCTTCTCGCCTCTTGGGACACTGCCGTTTCCTGTCCTTGCTGCCTTCTCTCACACGCTTTAAGTTCCCCTTCCTCCATTCACCTCTTTTGAAACAGAACATTCCCTATTCTTCCATCCTTATCCCCCATTCTCACACTTAATCTTGTTCCTGAGCAATACCGTACATTCTTGTAGCATTATCTGTCTGAAGCCATGTGAATGACTTTACTCTTCCTTGATACAGCTTCTGAAGTTCTGTTCCCCACTAGACATGTATGTGTGAGGTTCAATTCAACATGCTTAAAACTAAAATCAACATCTTACAACCCAAGCTAGCTACTCATCTGTGGTTCCTCCCTCCTTGGATAACTTCATGTTTGCTGAGTTTATCAAGTCAAGATACTGGAATCACAATTTACCTCTCTGCACCCTTAATCCACAGAATTAAATGTTCATCAAGGTCCAGCTCTTGAATTCTGTCTCCTTTTCATTCAAAACTGGACTCATTGTCTATTTCTTTACTAACATTGTCCACAGGTCAAACTCTTTTAAAGCCAGATTATAGTTTAGCCGTTTAACTTTTCTCTTTACCTCTAATTTTGTCCTCATAAATATATTTTCACACGTATGTAAAAATATACTTTCACGAGTCAAATTTTTTTTGTCTTTTTGAGACAGGGTCACGTTATGCAGTTCAGGTTGGCCTCGAACTCACTTATGTAGCCCAGGCTGGCCTTGAACTTGCAATGATCCTCCTGCCTCAGCCTCCTGAATGCTGGGATTACAGGTGTGCATCACTACGCCTGGCCTTATGAGTCAAATTTTATTATATCAGTTCCTTTCTGAATTCCTCAATATCTTTGCAAGACTATGAACTATTGAAAACATGACCCAAATTTTCAACCCTTACATCCATACCCCTTTCCAGTTTCACGATGCATCTCTTCCCTTCATGAAATGGGGTCTGTTTCTCCACTATTTGCTTTAGTACTTCCCTTGCCCAACAGAATGTGCAGAAGCAGCTCTGCACTGCATGCAAATTGAGTGTCCGTTCACTCTTAATAAACACAGCTCTCAATGCCCCTTTCTGTAGGAAGTTTCCTTCAGCCTTCCCTGCCTACTTGACACCTGCTCACCTCCCACCACACAGTGACGTAAGCACTGATCCATTTGACTCTGATTTTTTTTTTTTTTTAGATCAAAGGACATCTGTTTCTGGATTTTTAGCCTGACATGGTACAGTATTACCACTGGCTGAATGCCTAAGTGAATGAATAAAATATTTACCTGAACGTTTAATGATATTGTTTGCTAAAAGTTTGAACATTTCTGAAAGCCAAGATAAGCAGATATTCACATACTTCCTAAATTATCTTTTATATTTCACACACTTCGGGACAGGACAGAAATAATTAGAATCATGTCACTGGAGAAGTTGCCCTGGACTATTTTTAATATCTTTTCTGTCCAGTTAATTATCTCAGTGTACCAGTGTCTGTGAGCTCAGATTCATCGGCCTTATACAGAGATGGCGCACCATAGATTTCACTTGACAACAGCAACACATACATAAACATTTACACTTCAGTTGCTCCCATGAGAAACAATTCCATTGTTTTTAAAGCAAAATAACTAAATCCAAACAAAGAAGGAAATCCTTAAAGGATTCTTATGAATTACATATCCCCAAAGTAAATTTCTTGTACAGATGATGTAACAAACCCATTGTCAAATGTCAATTTTTAAGAGGCATTATCCCTTCCTGTAAAGCAGACATTGCTTGTTAACTCTTCTGGTATACTTACTGATAAAAGCAACAAGGAATGAGATTGCCAAGAGTAGAAAAAATATCAGTAATGTGGTGAGAAGCAGCTTGAGAAAACCAGGGTTACATTGGTGAAAGATGGTCTTCTCTTTGGGAGCTGAAGGAGAAACCAAATTAATTTCATTAATAATAAATTGTACTCTAATTATCTCTTCCTCTTCTTCTTTTGTATGACATATAATTTCTAATATCATAGAATTTGAAGTAATATTAAAATAGAAATAGGAAAGGATGAAGTTGATTGTAGAAGCTAAAATTTGTACAAAAGTATAAATTCCTTCCACTGAGAAAATGTATTGCTGATGATTTTTTATATATCATTTTAGTAATTTTTAAGTGTATATTCACATGTGGATATTATATCACATTATGGATATGCTATATGTACTGATGTCTGAACTATATCTTTTATACTCATGATGAACATTTTTCATATCAGCATATTTTATTCTTCAGCATACTTTAATATGATTGCACAGTATTGCATGAAATATTTAAACGAATATTTATAGCCTTAAAGATTTACGTACTATAGTCAATAAATCTTTATTATTTATTTTAGGTCAGTATTTTAGTTTTCACATCATGGTTAAAAGCATTTTCTGTGCTGGTGATGTAGTTCAGTGTTAGAACACTGCCTAGCATGTATAAAACCCTAGATGCAGACCCTGAAAAACAAAACAAGAAAACCTTCTTCAAGATAAAAGTACCAAATACATTAAAGATAAAAGTACCAAATACACTAAAAAAACCATTTTCCTGAAGTTATGAAATATTGTCAAGTGGGTAAAAGTAAATATCAGGATTATATAACAATTCCTCTTTTGGAGAAATACATTCACACAATCATATATTTCTGTATTTAAGGATTACAATAATCTGTAAAATATGCTCTTCTGTAAATGTTAAGGGTGAAGAAAGCACAATGAGTTTTCCATTTCCACTATTCATCCCTATGGCCACTGAGCACTTAACTACAGGTAACTCAATCTGATGATCCTCACATTTTTCACTGAATCTCAGAAACCAGAGCTAACACCACCCATTCTGGGTTGATAAACCCTCTGTCCATCCTTCATCTCATCATCAATTCCAATCCCTGGAAATAATTTCTTACCATCAGGAGGCAATGAGTTGGTGTCTGAGGTCTTCGATTCAGCTTTGAACCTCACTTCAGCATAAGTGATTTCCAAAGCCATGTTGAGAAGAGATTTTCTGCTTGTTCAAAAAGTGTGTTTCATCCTTTCCCTAAAACATTCTTATAAATAAGGCCCAAACAGGTAAATTCTCCAGTCATTCAGCAAGATGAGAGCCATATAGTAAAAACACCAGTAACCTTGAGCGAAATCTCACTAGAAACCCTCAAGTCCCAGACAGAAGTCCCATCACCAGGACAAGCACAGTGAGGATTGTGGCTGTTAAACATATGCAATACAATTCTCAAATATAAAAAAAATGGCAACTCAAACAGCAAGAAAGAGAAACAGGAAGAAAGGAAAAGAGGAACCAAGCAAACAGAGAACTGTGGTTTGTGAACGCACAGCAAAAATAAAGCACACATGCTTCTGTATGTAAATAAGGTTGCTTATATACCAACCTCAGCTAACACTTGTGCACATTGTATTCACTTCATCACTTGTAGCTGATCAGGCACATTCTAGATGCTACATTTTAAGACCAGGTACATATGACTTATGTTTTAACAATGAGGGTAATTAAATGGAATCACTTATAGATGAGCATAAACTTAAAAGGAGTGCTAAATATGATTCTTTCCTCCCTGGCAAAAGGGAAACCACTCTAAAAGCTAAATTTTACTTGTGGTACTTTGCCGCAAACATGCTCACATCTTACATTTGGCTTCTTTGCCATTGACTTTCCTCTCCCCAAATGTTTCTTCCCCCTTAACCTCCCTCACCTAGCTCTTTCTCTACCCCCCAAATTTACCTCTCCATACATCTATATTTTTCTATGTTAATTTATACATGTAAATATCCTGAAAACTATGAGTTTGTACAGATATCTTTAATGTCACTTTAGTCCCACAAGAGTCACTCTAGTTCCTTTTGATTTCAACATTTCAAACTTACATTGGTTACAGTAATAAGCGTGAGCTTATTGTCTTTAACTGATTCACTGATTGCTTTTCCGGGTACTGTCAATCTCCCAACATCAAGGCCAGCTTCCCGAACTAAGGAAGAATTCTCTCTCATACAAGAGAGTCCAGGCTTTTGTCCTCTGCCCCAATGCCCTCCCTGCTCTGCTTGAGTGTCCTGCACAAGGTCAGTTAACAATGGGGTCTGAACACACGTTACTTTGTAGTTACTGTGAAAAGTGACTTTGAGCAAGCTATGTACCACCCCTAAGACTAGGCGCCTCATTTGTAAAACAGGCGTAGAAGCAGCGCTGCACCTGCTCCGCGAGGCCGCTGTGAGGATGAAGGAGACAAGGCAGACAGACCGCGCGGCGCAGGCCTAGTATTCGGTAGATGCACAACAACTCAGGAAATGTTTGTTTTGTCTTTTCAGAGACAGGGTCTCACTCTGCAATTCAGGCTGGTGTTGGGCTCACTATGTAGGTGAGCTTTGTCTCAAACTTGCAACGATCCTCCTGCCTCAGCCTCCCAAGAGCTGAGATTACAGGTATGCCCCCCCCATGCCTGGCTTGAAATTAGGGTTCTAAATCCTTTATAAGGTCCTTGAATCAACGCAATTTCATATAATTTTTGTTACAATCATAGGCAATATATAAGTCTTAGAGCCCTTTCAAAGATGAGAAAATAAAGGGTTAGAAAAATTCAGAATTCACCCAGGACGGAATAGCTGACAGACGGCAGAGCTGGAACTTCCTTTCGCTGTCACACGACTCAGCTGGCTCAAAACAGGGTCAAACTGTTAAACAGAAGTTACACCGGTGCTCTAGTTAGGTTTTCTCATTCATGAATAAGAGAACTGTCGCTAGCCACTGATTTACGAAATACTATTGTTTCTTACAATCCAGTGATATTTCTATGAGCAGCAGCTAACAGCAGCGATCTCCCAATACTTCCTGTGTACCACAAACCACGTTATATGCCTCATATACTCTCACACATATGGTTTCTTTGTGTGTGTCTTTTTCAGACAGTGTCTTGCTGTGTAATTTAGGCTGGCCTTCAACTCACTGTGTAGCCCAGGCTGGCTTCGAACTCACAGCCACCCTCCCACCTCAGCCCCCCAAGCGCTGGGATTACAGACAGGCACCACCGCGCCCAACGTCACACACACGCTTAGCGCTTTAGCTACCTTTTGACCCTCACCCCCACCTTCGCAGGTAGCTGTTCTCCTCTTTGTATGGGTAACGATGATGATGACAACGGCTAACACTTGTGGCCGTTTCGTCTGTGCCGAACGCTGTGCCCAGGGTTTCACACGCAGTCTCTGAGTTTAATCAGCCCGAGAACTTCTGAGACGGGGAGCCTGCTATTACCACAGTTGGCCAGTGGAGGGCGTGCACAGACGGACTTGCTCTTAGCATGGCAGAGCAGAGAAATTTGTTTTAGAAGTTACTTTGCCCCGTTTAATTATATAATTTAAGGGCCTCGCCAGGATTATCTAAATAGAGCCAGTCCCATTGAAAACACTTAGTGATTATTGACCTAGCTTGGGTATTTCATAGATGTACAACAAATCACTACATTATTGTCATATTGTTATCCTTTTGTAGAGATTAGCGAGAAAACGGTTAGTAGGGTAAGATGACGTACTATGTACATTTTTTGGTACAAGCCCATACTCCAGAATAACAAGAACAAGGAGACCTGCTTCAAAACACTTAAATTTGGGGAAGTGATTATGTTAGTCAGGACCTATCGGTGTGAATGAAAATAAACTCACTCTGGCAACTGCACACAGAAGAGTGAACTATTCTTAACACCCAGTAACACATCGTTGCCTTTCCAAAGATAAAAATGGTGATGGGGTCAAAGAAATATGTTGCTTCAGGGCGTACGCTGCTATTAATAAAACAGCCTCTCTGCAGGAAGTGTATACAGACAGCTCACAAAAACAAGAAAGTCACTCAGGAACCTGCTATCAGCTCCTGGTCTAAAATCATGGAACTGCCCTGAAGTCATTAGGAGTGGCTGTCACAGATGAGAAGTCAAAGGAGGAACATAGATGTTTTTCATCCTTTTTCTCTTTGGTACTAGGGATTAAACCCTTTACACTGAGCTACTTTCCCAGCCGAACCCCTAGCATTTTCAAGACAGGGTCTACCTAAAGTGCCCAGGCTGGAATTGAATTTGTCATCTTCCTGCTTCAGCCTCCCAGAGGCTCAGATTACAGACATGCACCACCCTGACACTTTCTCATAGTTTAATTCAGACAACACTAGAGTTTCAATTCTGTGAAGACTAATGTAGAGAGACTAGAACTTTCTGTACCAAATCCTTTGTTTTACAGAAAGAAACTAAGATCAAAGTTAGATACAGCGGACAGCTAGTGTTTTTGCCCGCTCAGAGTAATTTCCCTTTCTGGTAAGAGCTCAGCCCATGGACTGTGTTTTGAGCAATCCTTCCTGACTCATGGTCCGTTCAGTGTGGAGAGGGCTGATCTCATTCCCAGCTCCAGTGGAGTCGGGTGGGGGGTGGGGATCAGGCGTGGACAAACAGGTCACATTAAAATCTTTGCGGACAGCCTGAGGCCCAATTCAAATCGCCCCAAACAGAGTATAAATATGTCAGAGTGGGTCCTGACGGTCCGCACCCGTAATCCCAGCTACTCAGAAGACTGAGGCAGGAGGGTCACAGGTTCAGGCGCAGCCTGGGCTATTCTGTGAGAGCCTACTTCAAAATAGAATAAAATTTAAAATAGCGGGAGGTATAGCTCCGTGGAAGAGCATTTGCTTAGCACTCATAAGGTTCTGCGTTCAGTATCCAGTACTACAACACATAC
>PVLD010027362.1:0-20886 GCA_004027595.1 Dinomys branickii | reverse complement strand
GCAGTTGGAGGGAGACGAGATAGAGAGGGAGGAGGTTGCCGCTCCAAGCACACCCCTGGCCCATGCCCTCGTTTCGGCATTCGTAGCTTCAGCTTCGGAGACCCATTGCCCAGCTGCAAGGGGTGGGGAACGGTAATGCTGGAGCCACATGGTCTGGACCCGCCCCCACCCACAGCACGACGACAGGGTGGAGCCGGGCGGTCCGCTGTGAGCATATGTGCTTTCCCACCTCAACCATGGCAGTTTGTATACACCCCTGTATGTTATAGTATAGTCTGAGGCAGCTATATCTCTTCCCAAGGTGAGAGTCCAAGGATATAGATAAACCCAGGAGTACAGTTATTATCACAGGGAAGATAACCGATTGAGTTGTAGGGCAACGGAGATGAGGGAGGAGAAAAAACGAACTGATCAAAAGGGCCATCATCTGTGTAACCTGAGTAACAAAGATGAAGGTAACATTATGTAGGACAGCATCCAGAGCTAATTCCCTTCTATGTTCTCTATAATTCTGTATTTCCTCAATCGTTTTTGTATTAGCAGAAGTGAAGATAACTTTATATTATACAGCATCCAGTGCAAATTCCCTACTATCTTATCTATAGTTTGGTATTTCCTTTAATATTTTTGTGTTAACTAATGTGAAGATAACTATGTAATACAACGTCCAGTTCTAATTCCCTACTATATTCTGTATAACTTTGTATTTTCTGTATTGTTTATGGCTTTTCTGGTTCATATGTCTCCATTCTTTTGTCTTTAAAATAAAATTTAAAAAAATTTAAAAAAATAAAAAAAATAATTTAATCAATTTGTTGCATACATTTAGACCATGGGCTGGGGATATAAGATATTGTTAGCAGAAACCTTGCAAATCACCTCACCAGCCCCTCTCTCCAGGACCTCAGTGTTCTCTACCAAGATGAGGAAAATACGGCCCAGGTTCAGGGACCCATCTATCATTCCTCAATAAATTATTAGAACAGCTGAGACCAAACCAAGAATGATCCTAAGGCTTGCATTCTTTGGCAACCAAAACCATCCCTAGAGAATTTATCCAGTCCTCTTCCCTCGGGTTGTCCTCATCACAACTTTACTAGGTAGGTTCCAGTCAAACCTGTCATTCACCTACATAATTGGTAGCTTGCCTGTGGCTGAAGAATAAAACAACTTTAGGGAAATACAGAATCAGGAAAAAATGATGAAGATGTTTACTGAAGGGCTGTTACTAACAGCAGATAATTACAACCAACAAAGAATAGTCTGTCAGCTGGGAAAGGGGTGATGCACACATTCCCTGCCATGTGACAATGTAATAACTAGGATGGCTCATCATGTTTTGACATGAACACCCTTCCAGATAGCCTAAGTAAAAAAGCAAGCTGCATGACAGTACAACTAGAATGATACTATTTATGGTTTTTAAAACACATACGGAGTAACTGTACAGGGGCTGGGCTGGGCCAAGATTCTGAAGGCATGTGTCTTGGTTACTTTTTTGTTGTTGCTGAGACAAAATACCCAATGCCCAAAATGAAGGAAGGAAAGGTTTATTTAGCTTATAGTTTGTGGAGGTTTTAGTCCATACTTGGCTGCTTCTGAGGCAGAGTGGCACAAGGCAGAGGGCAAAATGTTTACGGCAGCAGCACACAGCAAAAACCAACCAGCCAAAAGGGAAGACTGGCTGCAAGCAGCCTCCTTTTCTCTCCTACATTGTAAACAGCCTACCCCCACCCAGGGGGCGTGTACCTCTCACATAACCTCCATGCCCTCCTCTTCCACAGGCTCAGGATGTTTACAAAGTAAGCACCCTGGCTTCCTCTTGAATCACACAGTTAACCTTTAAAGCTTTCCAAATTAACATAAACAACATCTCACAAGGGTAAGGGCATATCCTATTTACCCCAAGATTTACAACTGCTGAGTTACTCAGCTAAACCTCCAGACTCCCCAAGTTGACACAATGTATCAACCATAACAGCATGCTTTGCCCCACCGCAGTACATCACTCAGTATCAATATTCATGGAGTCAAGGTTGTGGTCAGGACTTGACCCTGTCAGGCAGTCAGCTGAGATTCCTCTGGCTGTTCAGTCTCAGGTTTACCATACCCTTTGCCCTGCCCCCCACCGTGCCACTGCCCCCACTCAGGAAAGCAGTCTTGTCCAGTGGGAGCCAGTATTCTCTGCTCACTGGCCACTCCTTCTCTCTCCCTGGAGTGAGGGCACTTTTCACTGGAAGACCAGGGTTTCCTGTCTTGGATGTGGAGGACACCAGAGGATAAAGACACTCTGAAGCCCCCCACAGCTCTCCCTTCTTGGGCAGTGGGAGATGAAGTGGGGATGAAATGAAATCCAACGGGAACATGGAGAACCCACCCTCAGCCTCTGAAGGGCTAAAGCGCAGGCCCACGCCCTTTGCCCTCAGGAGTATTTCAGTGAATGTGCCAGGGGACCCATTCATCTCTAGTCTTGCCTGAGTACCACCGCATTCCTACCCTTACCCAATTCTGTGCCCTTCGCTAGATGCTGGTTTGAATTTTGCTCTACATAATTCAACCCCAGTCACCCCTTTAATCTCAGCTTGTCCTGCCTCTCCCTCTTCTCCAGCTGCACAGGTATTCACTAAAACCCCAGGGGACCTCCTTTCCTCCAGGTATTCCCACGACTGACCATTTCCTGTCATTCACGCCCCAGCCCCTGAGGCCTCCTCTGACAGCCCCAAGCAGTCACCTGCCCACCTGCCCAGACACCTGCTGTCAACACACCAGCTTCCCTCATGGCACTTTCCACACTCTGCAATGGCTTGTTTATGGGAATCTGCCTGAATTGAGCCCCAAGAGGACCTCCAAACTCAGTCTTATACACCTCTAAGATCAATGTCCAACACAGTCCTGGCACCCGGAATAGGGGCCCAGTAAGTATTCAGTGTGAATGAATAAGCAAGTGACCCCCTGACACGCACACACCACTATTTTGTTACCCAGCCTTTATTCTTACAACAAATACTTCAGAGAATGAACTTGTGAAATTAGAGTGCTATTTTGACTCACAAGGTTAAGAGGCTCAGTCTGTGATCAGTCGGCTCCTTTGTTTTGGGTGAGGCAGCACATGGCATGAGGGTGTGGTAAAGCAAAACCACTCACTTCATGGCCAGGAAGCAAAAGACGACGAACAAGAGTTAGGGTCTCCATATCCCCTTCTATCAAAGGCATGTCCCCGGTAACCTAAAGACCTTTCACTAGGCCCCACCTCATACCAGCACCCAATAGCACCAAGCTGGGCACTGCACTTTAACACATGGGCCTTGAGGGAACATTCAAGATCCAAAGACAGCAGCCCCCCTGGCACAGGCCTCTGCAGAAGGCAGGAGCACACCTTTCTGCCTGCGAAAGCCACCAGACTTCCTCCGGCGCAGACGCCCCGTGGAGATGTTAGTTCTGCATTATCTCCCCTGCAAGGAATCTAACAACCCAGCTACAGCTGAACAAACAAGCCATCCCTCCCTGCTTCAAGTGTCCTCAGGGAAAGTCTTCCTAATTCTTATCCTACTTTGCCAAAATTTGTGAATTTCCGGGTGAAAAAGACTTCAACAGATCCAAATCCAATGAATCACAGAGATTCATGAGGTGTGTGGCCTCTGTCAGATCAGCTCACGCTTTTATCCCCAGTTCGTTGTTTGCGATCCTGTTCATGAAATGCGTCATGAAGCATAGAGCTCTGTAGTAAGGGGATGTGAGAGAGGAGTGAGACCTCCGCAGGAGGTGAAACCCCCCTTCTTTGTGACTCTGTCTGAGATGGCCTGATGCATATGCCTGCCTCATGCCAGGCCTCGGTTTCCGCATCTGTACAATGAGGAAGTTCGGTAAGATCATGGGAAGATGGGGTGGCCTCTGTTACCTGGCACACTGCTTTGGCCAAAGGAACCTGCCTTCCGGTTTTTACTTCACCACAGTTGGGAGAGAGAGAGGAGGAAGAGAAAGACATAGTGATAGAGACGAGACAGTAGAGATGAAAATGACACACAATAGAGAGATAAGATAGAGATGAAGGAAAGAGGGGGAAAGGAAGAGAAAGAGAGAACAAGCTGATTCTCCTTAAGGTTATCAAACCATGTGATTGTCAGGATCGACCCCAATCCAAGGGTTTGTAGACTCAGCTGTGTTTAAGCAATAAGGGTTCACTTTTCCCCTACTGGAGAGTCTAAAGTTAACTGATTGCTGGTTTGCTTTGGAATCCCTCAGGGCTGGCATCAGAATTTTTACGCTTCTCTTGAATGTGGTTCTCTTTCCCCCGTGATCTCCAGACATGGCTGTGGCCTCCATGGTCTCAGCCATTGTCAAGGAGGAAGGGGAGGAAGGGACCACACCCCTGCCAGAAGTCTTTCCCAGAATTCCCCGGTCAGCTTCTGCTCTTGCCTCCTTGGCCTCCTTGGCCAGAACTTAGTGTCACAGCCACCCTTCACGTGCAAGGGAGGCGGAGAATGAGTTTTGCTCATGGAAGTGGGCAAGGGCAGCCAACAGAGGAAGCTGTCTGTCCTACCTTGGGCTCTGGGTGTGGCTGGCCAGAGCATGGGCGAGATGGCACTAATACATACATCTCCAACACCATCGTCAAGTACAGTGAATACCCTCAGACGTAGGGTGGTTAGGAAATCTACAAACCAGTTCAGCTCACAGGACTGAGTTCATAACTTCCCTTACCTCTTCTTTTCTGCATTTGGGGAGCTGAGTCACTGGCTGTGGCTCTCTGTATGAAAAACCTTTTTTGGCATTCACCTGGGACCTGTGGTTTCCAATCCCCTCCTAAACTCAGAGTCCAAGCCATCACAGGAAAGACTTCCCAAGATAAAGTATCAAAGTCTCAGGTCAGATCTGGAAACCTTAAGCTCAGTCTCTAAATCTGACACTGAATCACTGTGAGCAACTTACGCTGTGCTTTGATTTCTCCACACAGAATCTCTCCTTCCTACTAACGAGTGAGGTGTGGTGGTTTCAGAAGTGTGTGCATTAGAGTTAGCAAACTCAAGCCTGAACCCTAAGTGTCGGACCCCGTCAGGTCTCAACTTCTCCAACTGCGAAATGGAAATGGCAGTTGGCACCATTACTCATGATGTGCATGCCTGGTGGCGATACTTGCCAAGATTAGTCTCAGGACTCTTGTCTTACAAGGTTATAAAAGGTCTCCTTGGTTTTGAGATTGTAACACCCTTCAGAGGAACCCAACAGTACCCAACTCTTCTCTGAGAGTAGATTAAGCTCTTTAAGATCCCCTTGACTTTGAGTAAGCTATGCCACTACCTGCAATGTTCTGCTTCTCCTCCACCAAGCTAATGCATATTTCTCCACCAAGACCCCAGCCGCAGTGGGGCTGCCACCACCACACCCCTCTCAGCCCGCTCCTCCAGTCAAACAGCCATAGCCAGTAAGTTACAACTCTGTATGATAGGGCCACAGAAAAACCACTGGGGGTCAGTGAACAGAAGTGGGATTCAGCCTAAGGAGGCTTGAGTATCTTACAGAGCCCAAGGGCCTCAGAGACAGCCTGGAGTTGGGGAGGGGCTGCAGGGTGGCGAGGAGTTCTCTCTTCTCTTTTTGTCTTGGTACATTGGCTTTCATGCTTCCTCTCTCTCCTGCTCCCAACTAGCTCTCTGTGTTGTATTCACCTAACAGATGACAGATGTCATGCACGTTCCAGAGCCCATATGTCTAGTCAAGACAGCTCCCAGGTGGAGCTGAAGGCTCTTTGTGCCAAGTCCACATTTCTCAGGAAAGAAACTCACTGGCCCAACCTCTACCCACAGCTCATTCCTGACCCAGTGGAACAAATACAGGCATGGTCTGGAGTTTGAATAAGCAAGAAAGATGAAGGGCCCTGTTGCCTGTTACAGTCTTGCTTCACAAGTGGAAGCAATGTCCTCACATGTGCTCTCACTCACTGTCTTTCCTGCACCATACATTGCTTAAGGCTCTTAAGGAAGAACAGAAACGAACTGGGAGTTTGAGCCAAGAAAGTGTCTGTGTCGGGGCAGCTCAGAGAAAGAGAAGACCCAGCGTATTTTTACAGACAGCAGCCACAGGAGCTTGCGAGCCTCCTGCCCACAGCCCTCTGGTCACTCACCACAGCTGTGTGTCTCAAGTTCAAAACCCTGAATCCCAGGAAATAGACTCAGAATAACCTAGCTGCGTCAACAAACAGTGGCAGATCATGTCGACTGGGGTGTGATTTCCGGGGAAGAAACTATCAAAGGCTGGAAAGTGAGCTCAAGTCACAGTGAAAAGAACCAAGAGATTGGGGCCAGGAGTTCTGAAAGTGAACCACGACCTAGTATTCTTTTCCGCATTCCCCTCTGAATCTCTTGAGTCTTAGAATACCATAGATTGGGTGCCTTAAACAACATTTATATCTCACAGCTCTGGAGGCTGGGAAGTCCAAAATCAGACACCCAGTAATGTGGTATTTGGTGAGGGCCCATTTCCTGTTCATACATGGTGCTTTCGCATGGCCAAGAAAGGCAGAAGCTCCAAAGACACTTTTAAGGACACTAATTCCATCCAAGAGGATTCCAGTCTCATGGCCTCATCTAATTCTAATTACCTTCCAATGAGCCCACTTCATTTGTCTTTTTGCTGGGTACCAGGAATCAAACTCAGGACCTTGCGCTTTGCCAGGCAGATGCTTCTACCACTGAGCTATATCCCCAGCCAGAGCCCACTTCCTAACACCATCATATCAGGAGGTAAATTTAAATATATGGGCTGGGGATATAGCTCAGTGGCACAGTGCCTTGCTTGGCAAGAGCAAGGTCCTGAGTTTGATTCCCTACCAAAAAAAGAGAGAGAGAGAGAGAAACCAATTTAAATATATGGATTTTAGAAGGACACAAGCACTCATCATCCCATGCTACTCCGCTTCTCCATTTATAAAATGACCTAGATTGATTCCCGGGGCAGAGCAGAAAAGCACCCAAGAGATTTCCCAATGGGTACAGCACAGGGGGTCCCCACGTTGCTTGGAATATGGGAAGGCTGCACACTTGCTCAGAGCTCTGAGACGTGGTGCTTAGAACCTGGGTGCTCATGTCGCTGAGTGCATGGGCAGTAAGCTGATGCTGTCAGCTGCAAAAAGAGCTTCTCCCTGTTAGGTTATGAACACTCCCCCCACCCAACAGCAGAGAACACTTACTTTTTAAACCTCCCAGGAGTGAGGCCCACATCCTGCACCGTCCCAGAGCCCCCCACACCACACATGGAGACAGGCAGCCAGATTTAGGGAAGGTCCTAGATGGAAAGGGCTCTGGGCCATCGAGTCCAATCCTCTTACCTTACAGGTGACCTAAGAGAAGTTCTGACACTTACCTAGAAGTGTCAGAACTAGGATCAAGGTCTCCTGGCCCTCTGACTGCTTCTGTGCCACCTTACCAGGTGTTCAGGAAGCATTAGGGAACCAAACGTTAACTCAGGGCGTAGCTGGAGGCCCACGTGTGGACGGGGACTGAGAGAGCGAGGCCTCCACTTGCAGGTGCTCCCTCGTCATTGGCAGAATGAATGAACAAATGAATGAATGAATGAATGAATGAACGAGCAGTTTTTCTGCAAAGGTCTTCCTTCTCCAGTCACCCAGGCATGTTCCTGAGCTGCTGCAACAGAGCACAGGGCCACCAGCTATAAGTAGAGCTCTCTTCGGAAAGCAAACTGTGAGAACATGGGGACAGGCTTGCTGAAAACTTTTAAAAGAGGCTCGTAACCATTAAAATAATGATACAGCGACACAGAAAACTGCTCACCATGTACAATTAAAGAAGCAAAGTATTATAGACAACTGAGACTATGTCTGAGTACAACTATGCAGAAATTATGCTGGCATAGGGATGGGGCTATTCAAAACGGATTGTATTTATTAAGCACTCCCTTCTTCCATGAGTGAGGCTCTGCATGGAGTCCCTTACATGGGTTGCCTCACTCAGTAACCGCAGTAACCCTGAGAGGGGGCACCAGGGGACATGCCAGCCTGGTGATACCCGGCTCCAGAGCCTACACTTTGTTTTATTTTGTTCTGAGGTGCATGGACTTGAACCCAGGGCTTCATATGCACAAAGCTAAGTGTACTACCATAGAATTGTCTCCCTACACACCAGCCTCAGAAGTTATACTCTTAACCACTGGCTTGAATCTTTGGCAAGAAGGAGTACGTAAAAGAAAAAAAAAACATAGCCAGATGTGGTGGTGCATGCCTGTAATCCCAGCACTTGGGAGGCTGAGGCAGGAGGATCATTGTGTTTGACCCCAGTTGGGCTACAAAGTGAGACCAAGGTTCTCCTGGCCTGCAGAGCGAGACCTTGTCTCAAAAAAAAAAAAAAAAAAAAGACAAAAGGAAAAGAAAAAGAAAAAAGAAATCTAAGCCAGGCCAGTTGATGCTGGCTTGTAAACCCAGCTATTCAGGAGGCTGAAGCAGAAAGGTTGCAAGTTCCAGGTCAGTCTGAGCAATTTAGCAAGACTTCGTCTCAAAATAAAAATAAAAAGGGCTGGGCGTGCGACTCGGTGGTAGAGACCTTGCCTAGCGTGAGTGGGGCTCTAGGTGCGTCCCCAGTAATGGAGTTGAGGGAGGATGATGATGAGTACGAAGCCAACATTAAATCAGCTCCATTTTGGGTTTCCTTCCTGGGAAAGAAAAAAAGAACATCTGAAGCTCCTACCGCACGGGGGCGCTAAAGGACGCGCGCCGCAGGCGCCTCTTTCCTAAACTGGCGATCCCGAGACTGAAGTTCCTCGGAGGGGTTCTGCGCACAGGGCCCCCTGCTGGGCTCCAGACTCCGACCTCCGGCCTGGGATCCAGAGACCCCCGACTGTTACCCGGTAACCCCAGGCCTCAGCACCCTGGCTTGCGCACTCCTAAACCCTACCACTAAATTGAATTTCTAAGAGCTGCTGCCCTATCATCTCTTCATCTCGCTGTGGAGAAGGGGCTCGGATCCAGGGCCGCCCCCCTTTCATCTGGGTGCGAGACTTCAACAGATTCCTTATAGACCCGCCGGAGAGGCGCGGGTGTTTAAGCCAGAAGTCACTACGTTGTTTTCTAGGGAGAAGAGTTTTTGAGAAACAGGAATCTTTGCGTCTTGTCTCCTCCGTAAGGGGGCTCTGAATAGGGGGGATCCAGCCCCTCCACTCCCTTGAAATAAATCTCAACGAAAATGTCTTGAACCCTCACCGCTGACCCCAGGTGCTGGGATATCACAACACGGGCCCACGCTGACACTCAGTACTGAACAAGGAAACACCCACCGCGACCACCAGCAAAGCAGAATGCACCCTCCTTCCCTGCCCCACGCCCCGGATCTCAGCCCCTAGCAGGCCCAGAAGACCCACTCTGCTGCCCTAAATGGAGCTTTCCCGCGGCTGGTTTATTCAGTGTTTTAATGTGATGGGTCCCTACTCTCAGCAAATGGCCTCAGGAGTGAGGCCTCCGGCCCAGTCCCTGTGGTCTTCCCCATCCCGCAGGGGGATGGACTTGCGCATCGGCATACAGAGCACTTCCTCGATATAGATGGTGTTCTCTTTGACCAGGATCTCCTCCTGCAGGGCAAGTTGTCTGCGATTCAGCCCTCTCAGCTCTACTTGAGCGTGGGCCAAGGTTTCCTTCAATCTAGAGGAACCAGAAGAACACAGGGAATTTCTCTCTCTGCATTGCTTTTGTCAAGGGGGGGAAAATCTATCTAGGTTCGAAGTCAGATTGATATGCATGCACTCTTTCCCTTTTTCTCTCTTCCTTAAGAGACATTTCTGATTGATGACCAAGGGGCAGGACTATGACACAGAGAACTCCATGAAATGGCAATGTTTAAAATTGCAGGTTTTATCTAAACATTTGGATTTGGGCTTCTTCAGAAATATGTCAATATTGGGACCCATTTCCTGCATGGCAAGAACTTTTGCTGGACTTGGTACATACTGGCCTCACCCATGACAGAGCAGGCTGCACCTTCTCTGGCCACTGGCTAACCACTGCTTGCCATCTGTTTTGGGGCCCCTTGGTTGCAGGCGACCGGCCTACCTTGCCACGTTGTGGCTGATCTCATGAACCTCCTTGAGGAGCCGATACTGAGCGACATCACGACACAGCTCCACATTGGGCCGGCGAGTCCTGGTCTCCAGGCGCGTGTGAGCCACCTTGGCAGGTCCTTCTTGGTCGAGGATGGCTTTTTCGAGAGCTGCAATATTTTTCTCCTGGGAAGCAATCTCTTCCATGACCTTACAGAAAGGATGAGGGCAGATGAGGGTAGATTATGCTCATCAAAGTTCGAAAGTTCAACAGCACATAGCAGCTCTGTTGTGATCACGGGTTTCTACCTAAGCAGGACCCCAGAAGGAGTTTAATCTTTCTTCCCTAAAGCAGTGATCACCGGTGGGCAAGGTGTCTAGCCAACCATACAATCTCACAGATGCAAAGGGTAAAACCGCCCTTGTTGCCTTATTGCCCACCCGAATGTTGCGAATTCCCTCGAGAGGACCCTCAGCAGAGGCTTGTCCAGCAAAGGGCTTAGACTGGGGCTCAGGGTCACTCACCTATTTCAGTACAAACCATCTCTGTATCAGGAGCAGAAAACTGCCTACTATATTTCCTTCTAACTCCCCCACCAGCACCAGCTCTGTCTCTTAGAAGCAGTCTGAGTTTTGTATTTTTGAAGGTGACTTTGTGCATAAGAAACATACTTATAAATTGCTCTGTTTTTTAGGCTTAATATGTAGGCTGGAATTGCAGTTCAGTAGTAGAGAATTTGTCTACCATGTGCAAGTCCCTGGGTCCCATCCCCAACACATCCCACGCTAGCATTTTTATTTCTTCCTTGAGCTTTTATTTTTTTTTTTTAACTTTGCATCATGGAAACTTTCAAACATGCACAAAATGGAATAAAGTAGTGAACCTCATGCACTCATCACCAGTTTAAGCAGTTATCATGTATATCTCCCTCTCCCCATCCCTGACCATCAGCTCACTTTAAAGCAAATCCCAGATATTATATTTCAGACTCAAATGTTTAGTACACATTTCCAAGATGTAAAGATTCTGTTTTCACTTAACATAATCACAATGCTTTAATCACACAAAAAGAAAGAATATTCCTGACTACTAGCTCATATCTAGTGTTCAAATTTCCCTGATTGTCTATATTTTAAGAATTGGCTCGGAGCTGGGCATAGTGGCACATGCCTGTAATTGCAACATTTGAGAGGCTGAGGCAGCAGGGCTGCCAAGAGTCCAGGGCCAGCCTGGGCTACAAAGTGAGTTCAAGGCCAGCCTGAACTACATAGCCAGACCCAATCTCAAAAAAAATTTGGTTTATTCAAATTAAAATTTAAATGAAGTCCACGTTACATCTGATTTTCTTAAGCTTTTTCTTAACATTTCCTAAGTTCAGTTCACAAACACTATACAATTTTTAAATTTAGCTATCTTATCCATTCTAAATGGATTATGTTTAATAGTTACTATTACTTAGCTAAAATCCTTTAAACATTTAGAGCAGCATTTATAAATGTGATGTATTTTTTAAATACTTGAATTATCCTAACAAGCAAGACCTTCTGAAGTCTTTAAGTAAATCACACCAATGTAATATAGTAAAACTGATGGTTCATAAATTCTCTTAAATATTCCAATATTCTTCAAATTAATAAAGTTTCAACTTAAAATCAGTAGTCTAAATCAATTAAATGACAGGGGTGCACCACCATGCCTGCCTGATTATTTAATTGCCTTTTAAATTATACTTTTTGAGTGCACAGATTCTTTAAAGCTAAACTGCTGTTGGTTATGTCAGGAATCAGTAAACTTCCCTAAGGGCCAAATACAGCTTACCATCTGCTTTGGTGCAAAGTGTAAAACAAGAATTTTTAGTTTTAGAGCTTTGCTTGGTTTACAGAAAAATTAGACAGAAGTATGGAGGTCCCACATCGCCCCTTTTCCCTGTTCCTCAGTTTTCCTGTTGTCATCTTGCACAGATATGACTCATCCATTACAACTGATGAACCAGTATTGGTTCATTATTATTAACTGCCATCCACAGTTAACAACAGGGTTTATTCTTAGTACTGCGCATCCCATGAGTTACATGCACCCACCATCATACACAGCAAGTTTCACTGCTCTAAAAGCCCTCTGTGTCCTACCTATTCATCCTTCCTTGCTTCCTTCACTCATCTAAGACTCTGAAAATCACTGACTGGTTTTGCTACCACCATAGTTTTGCCTTCCCCGGGATCTCATTCAGCTGTAATTGCACAGTTTGGATTTCACTTTGGCTTCTTTCACTTAGCAATATGCATCTAAGTTTGCTTCGTATCTTACTGGGACTTGACCACTCATTTCTTCTTAGAACAGTATCCCATTATATGGATGTATCATAGTTCGTTTACCTAGGTCCACTTATTGAAGGGTATCTTGGTCACTTTCAAGTTTTGGTGATTGCTAGGGACATAGCTCAGTGGCACAAGCACCTGCCTGCCAAGTGTGAGGTTGTGAGTTCAATTCCCAGTACAAGAAAAAACCAGGTTTTGGCGATTAAGAATAAAGCTACTATAAACATACATATATGTGCTTTTATATAGACATTTTCAACTCACTTGGGCAAATATCAAGGAATGAGACTGAAAATGTAAGTGCATGTTTAGTTTTGTAGGAAGCTGCCAAACTGTTTTCCAAAGTGACTGTCCTATTTTTCATTCTCTCCAGCAATGAGTGAGAAATCCCCTTGCTCCACATCCCACCAGCATTTGAGGGTGCGTTCCGGATTTTCTATAGGTATGGAGAGATATCTCATTGTTGTTTTAATTTGAAATTTCCTGATGACGTCTGACATTGAGCATCTTTTTATATGATGATTGCCTACCAGTTTATCTTTGTTGGTGAGGCATCTGTTCACAGGTAGGTATTTACAAATACCAATAGGTATTTTGCAAATATTTTCTCTCAGCTTGTGGCTTATCTTTTCATTTTCTTAAATTTTTAAAGCTTTACATTTTTAAATGACTGGGAAAAAAATCAAAAGTAGAATATTCAGTGTTGTGTAGAAATGATAAAAAATTTAAATTTCAGTGTTCATCACTAGAGTTGTTTTGGAACGCAGCTGTGACCACTCATTTATTTATGACTGCTTTGGAACTACAACCGCAGAGCCTGGTAGTGGCAACAGACTGTGTGCCACACATCCATTGCTTGGCACTGTGGCCCAGAGCACCACCAATGAGCGCCATGCCACCACTTTGTAGCTTTCCAACCATGTATCACTATCGGACAATGACAACTTATTTTACTGTTTTGTTACCAGGGTGTCTTGTTGGGAGCTGGTTATTGGTCAAGCTACCTCAGTATTGAAAAGGGCATCCTGCCGGACAATTACAGTCACTAGTCACTAGGCAACATTACCCTCCTATGATACTAACTTTGCAAGTGTATAAAATAAATGCCCGTACTATGGAAGTCAGTTCTCCTGACTGCTCATCAGGCAAGAGGTCACTCCACTGAGCCCAGCTCTTGTCTCTTTATTTTTCTCATAGCCACCATCATTTCTCTACAGGGTACAATGAGAGACCAACTGAGGTTCGCTACAGTGTCTTAGTCCATTCCTATCGCTACTTCTTGTGTAACATATAAAGAATGTATTTCTCAGGATTCTGCTGGCTGAAGAGTTCAAGATCAAGGTATCAGTAGATCTGCAGTTTTGTGAGGGCAACGCTCTCTGCTTGAAGACTGAGCCTTGTCACTGCTTCTTCCAGAGGGGACGAGTGCCCCCTAGTAGGCAGAAGAGCAGAAGGCCCGCTACTTCATCTAACCTTCTATACAGCTCTAAACCCAAGGTGAGCATCACCTCCTAAAAGCAGGCCTCTCGCTGTTGCCTTGGGAATTGAGTTTCAACGCGAATTTCACAAACATTCAAACCACAGCACAGTGCATCCCCATTATGTCAGAAGAAGAAAATAAGGCATCATGCGTTGCATTGTTAAGTCCCAGCGGAGCATGGGTTTTGTTAATGAATTAGATGTCAAGCCATCGCCTTTATTATACAATGACACGATAGCTCTGCTGAAAGTGTACAATACACACAGACGTTATCACTCTAAGCATTTATCACAATATTCTCAACTCACAGGAAATCAATGATCAGGAAAATAAGAAAATTTGAAACAGAGTGTTTCAGAACTGCAGAGTATCTCAAAAAGGAAAATGAGGCTGCAATCAAATTAAAGTTCTAAGCGGTTCCTTTGTTAGACAAGCCAGAAAATTAATTTACCAGTTAATTAAATCATATTTGACTGCAGCAACCATGGAAGTATCCAGAGAATATAAATTTGTTTAAGACTATTAGTCTTTCTGCAGCCTAGTTGCTCAAAGAGTTAAGGGCACGGGGAGTAACATCAGTCATAATCACCGAAGAAAACAAGGTCCAATACATGATTTTGAGTAGCTCCCTTTGCTCTTAATGAGTTGGCAGGTCTTCTGGTACTGCTCAGTTAGTTTTCATGCAGAGAGTTAATGCTGAGTTTCTTTTCTTGTTTATTTGTTTGTTTGTACTCCTCGGGATTGAACCAGGAGCTTCACACTGAGCTATATCCCCAGCCCTTTCCTAGTTTTTAATTTGAGATAAGCTCTCTGTAAATTACCCAGGCTGGCCTCAAACTCTCAATCCTCCTGCATCAACTTCCCACAGTGCTGCGACTGCAGATGAGCGCCATCATGACTCAATTCATGAGTTTCAAGTGACTAAAGAATCAGGCTCACCAGGCTAATTAGCTAATTAGTGCCACCTGTCATCCCAGCACTTGGGATGTTGAAGTAGGAGGATCTTGAGCTTCAAACAGCCTGGACAGCTCAGCAAGATACTGTGTCAAAATAGAGTTAAAATACCATCAAAAGGGCTGGGGATATGATGCTCAATGCAAAGAGCCTGAGTTCAACCTCTAGAACCAGACATAGACACAGACACACACAGAGAGAATCAGCCTCTATGAATACAGTAAGTCCCCAACTTACAAACGAGTTCCATTCCAGAAGAACATTCATAAATCAGATTTGTTCATAATCTGACAAAGTCTTGCACAGTACACCTGTGAAAGTTCGAAGCTTCAATGTAAATCAGCGACTTACTATACTTCCATAAGATAAATATTTTCAAAATGTTGAGAAAATGATAATTCAAAACAACCTAAAGTGGGATATGCTAAGCGGTCATTCAAATTATTTGTTGGATAGAGACAGGCTTAGTTGAATAAATTTACAGAGCTTGTGGAAATGCAAGTGATTTAAAGCCTCTGAGTATTCATTGCACTACTCATCAGAAGGCAGTCTGAGGAAATATTTGGATCTGTCACGTGACACCGGACTGGCATCATCAATTGTGAACTTCATTAGCTCTCAGATACCTGACTTTCATCCCATCTATGAATTTTTGTCAGTAGAAGCCAAATACCTTTATATGCCCTGACACTCAGCAAGTCAATGGGGTAGCAGTGGCAAAATTTTCTCATAATTGTTTCACCTCAGGACCAAGATTGAAATTTTCTGAAAAAGGAGAACCATCCTCTACCACCATTAGCAAATGCTGAATGGTTTTGGAAATTTGCTTTTGCTTCAGACTTATTTAAAAATATTTCTTCCTGAATCCAATCTAAAATCACAAGGCAAGAAGACAGCACCTATATGCAAAGCTCACACTGCAGTAAAGTCATTGCAACAAGCAACGTGATTTTATCTGTAAGTGATATCAAGCTGTTTTATATACTTTCTATGCTATCAAAAGTTGAAACAAGAAACAAGACCTCCATCCCATGCAAATCTGCAACAAATACTTTCCAAGTTCTAACCCTGTGTTTTGGATTTCAAAGCAAGTGCAAAAGAAATTCCTGTATTTCAAAATCTACTTAATTGTGCAATTAATGATCTTCTACTTAGCCTTAAACTGGGACAGTTAATCTGGCATGTAATGACATGCTAAAAGATCAGTATTAGGAGAAGAATCTAGTGGCATTCTATCAATGTCTTTCAAAGACTGAATACACTCAATCAAAATTATATGCTCATAGGTTGCTATCATAATTTGGCAGTACCTAGCTAAATGAAAAGACAGCCTCAAAGGTGAACTGTGTAAAACCTCATTACAGGTCAATATTAACAGATGAATATCTGCAATTGATTTTATAGAAAATGCTAACTTTGAATCCAAAAGAAGGAAGATGTTATCCTTCCCCCAAAAGAATTGCCTAATATTATTAGATCTGCATTATAAAAAATTATAAATCATTAGTAGTATGTTTTAAATTTTGTCAATGAAGAATTTATGGAAATTTCTTTTCTCCCATGCTGCATAAATACCAACATAATATCCTTGATTTTTGCTACTTGGCCTGCAAAGCCTAATATATTTACTATTTGACCTTTTATAGAAAAAGTTGGCTCGCCTCTATGTTAGATTAACTTAAATATGCCTATAGTTAATTGTAAATCTCCCTAAGGTTAAAATATGCTTTGCCCAGGAAGGAAACAATTGTGTCACCACAAACAAAAAATAAAGGTGAACCTACCATTTAATATGGAGGCTGTCTTTTAAGATTGCTAAGTCTCCTCCTAACCAAGGAGGCTTCCAGCAAAAGGATGACCAGGTGAACTCTTCTCATAGAACCGAGGTTGGTGGCCTCCAAATGGGAGTGCAGGGTCTCAGAGTTATTAAAAGAATACACTCCCTAATTCTTCTGTTCACACAATACCGCCACTTCCATTCAGGTGGCTATGTCTCTTGATCGGATTTGGAATGTTTTGGCTAAGTGATATTCCTTGTTAACCTCCAATGCCTTCTAACTCGATGATGGATGGATGGATGGATGGATCGATGGATGGATGGATGGATCTGTCTCTTAGCCTACAACTCTTCTGAATATTAAAATGATTTCAAATCTGCTGGGAGAGAAGATATCTAAAACTCTTAAAGACGTAGGCATAGCAAGAACTTTCTGAACAGAACCCCAGTTGAACAAGAAATAACATGAAGAATCAACACATGGAATCATATCAAGTTAAAAGCTTCTGTACAGCAAAGGAAACAACCTACAGAGCGAGGCAACAACCTACAGAATGGGAAAAAAATCTTGCCAGCCACTCCTCACTCAGGAGACAAATGTCTAGAATACATAAAACAAACTCAAAAAATTAGACTGTTCCTAAAATAAAAGACTCAATCAAAAAATGGCCAGTTGATGAACAGCCACATCTCAGAAGAAGTACAAATGGCCAACAAATACATGAAAAAATGTTCAACACCTCTGGCCATTACAGAAATGCAAATTAAAACAGCAACAAGGTTTCATTTTATTCCAGAAAGAATGGCCATCATCAGAAATCAAATAATAAATACGGTGGTGAGGCTGCAGGGAAAATGAAACCCCTCCACAATTCTGGTGGGAATGTAAACTAATACAACTATTATGGAAATTAGTATGGAGATTCCTCAAAAGACTAAAAACAGAAATTCCAGCTGGGCATGATGGCACACACCTGTAATCCCAGTGATCCTCCCGCTTCAGCCTCCTTAGGTGTGTGTCTCCACTGGTGAATATGAAATGACACAGGTGGCTTGCACTGTATTCCCACGGGTCCTGCTGCCCTAGAATCTCTGCTGTGTGGTAGCTGAGGTAAGGGATCTGCTTCAATCTCCCAGCTGGCTGTCTCCAGACTGGGGACTGGGCCCCCAACTCCTCCTCCTGCATGCACTACGGTTCCACTGAACTCTGACGCTTGGGTCCCCTGAGCTCGGCCTGTGGGCTGCTCCACACTTGACCCCGGCTCGTGGGCAGTAAGAAACATGGGCTGGAGCTGCCCCAGCTGCTAACTCCTCTGCAGCACCACGCACCCAGTGCTTAACAGGTACCTTGAGAAAATGACCACATCAGGAGCATTTACACCATGGAAACGTGAGAAGTCTACAGCTCAGAGCTTTTTTTTTTTTACCCCTAGAAGCTCATTTACCTGCATACTACTGGATGGACAGGAGGGCCACCTGGCCAGAGACCAAGGGGGCAGCTGCATTTGGAGAAACAGGGGACATCAACTCATGGGAGTTCAGAGGCACAAAGGATGTCAGATGCCAGGTTGTCCATCTCCGTATGTCACTTACGGAAGAACTGAGGCCCAGATGCCTGAGGTGAGACAGCCAGGCACGATGCTGTGGCTAGTCTCTGAGAATCCCCCTCCCGCCTCCCACTTCTGCGCTCCTCTGCAGGCCTGAGTGAAGCCCTAGAGTGGGAAAAAGTCCCACCCAGCCCCCAAGCCCAAAGCCTGCTGCAAGGATGGAGATGTGACTGACTCTCACTCTTATGCTACCCCACCGACACAAGCCAGCCGTGTAACAGCCTCACTCTTGTTTCCGTGGTGAAATCTCCTGCACACGCTCCCACTCCCCCCTGGGGACCTCACCTTGGCCAGATGAACAGCCAGCTTGTCCTTGGCATCCTTGGTCTCCCTGAGCCCGTTCTCAAAAGCTGTGTTCACCACGTCACACTGCTTCCTTAGGTCACTGGCTGTCTGCAACAGGATTTGGTCCACTAAGGCCTTCAGGGTCAGGGAGTTGTTGCGTTGCTTGTCAGCCTTTTCCACATTCATGTTGGAGAAGTCCAGCCAGTCTTCCAGGCTCACGGAGCTGGAACAAAACTTGCACATTTGCACATTCACAGCTTACCTGGGATAGGGAAGGGGACAAGCTCCCAGAAACATACCAGAAGCTAAGCCTACCTCCACCATAAGAGAAGCCTAGAATGTTTTCCCACATCTATCAGCAGAGCAGAGTGGTCAGTCAATGGCAATATCTTTGGGAACCTCCCGGTTCTGTGGCAGGCACTGGGTGGGCGCCCACACTCATGACTTCAGTCAGTCCTCACGGAGGCCTAGTGTGGTAACTCTTCTAATCCCCCGTTTATAGGAAAATTGAGGCTCAGGAAAAGGGAGTTACTTGCCTGGATCACACAGCTAGGGGCAATTTCAGTAATAGTAACACACTGGGTAAAGGAAGATGGTGACCAGGTGAGCAGCAAGGAAGCGATCCTCCTCGATAAACACCACTAGCTCGAGACAGACTTGGCGAGCGTGAATGCCGGGACCTCGGCTGGGAAGTTCAAACTGAACGTGTTCTGTTTCTCTGAGCTGCCGGGGGAGATGCGGTAGGGCGGCCCAAACTGCCGGGGCGAGACGCGAGAAAGCCCCAGACGCTGGGAGCCGGAGACGCTCCGCTCGGGTAGGGGGCTTGGCTGGGTCCGAGCGCCCTGGGGGCCACAGCTAGCTCGGTCCCTCCCGCCTCCCGAGCCAGCTCAGCTTTCCAGCGACTCCCGACAGAGATCAGCTTATTAGCAGCAGTAACGCCCGGCAGTCCCACATTTCGCACGCATCGGGCAGGTTGCGCAGCCTAGACCCTCGTGAGCCGGCGGTCCGTGGCCAGGGCGGCGCGAGCAGTATAGGAGCGGAGCATCCCGCTCCCTCCCCCAGACCCGGAGAGCGCGAGGAAACAAGTGGCTGCGAGCGGCAGATCGCGAGCATAGCACAAAAAACTGGCACCTTGGAACCTTCCTGCCTGCAGGGACTCCGAAAACTGGTGAGCTATCTGCGCTCGCGACCAGATCACCGAGTGGGGAAGGAGATCCATTCCTATACCTGCACGGAACCCTGGGAGGGCAGGGGAGCGGTCTTACACACCTCACCCAGGTCTCTAGCTAGGGGGTAGCTAACCAACATCTGTACAGCCTTTTAAGCGGAACTCTCAGCAGAAAGCTTAAGGGACATTTCCCCAAAGAAAAGTCATTGGAGCAGCCTCTGCAGCAGACCTTTGCCTGCTGAACTGCCTGGGGAATTTACTGCTCAATATTTTGAATCAGATACCCAAAAAAGGGAAGACAGAAGAACAAATCTCAGCAGAAAGCTTAAGGGACATTCTCCCAAAGAGAAGGAATCAATGGAGCAGCCTTTGCAGCAGACCTCCGCCTGCTGAACTGCCTGTGGAATTTGTAGCTCCACATTTTGAATCTGATACCCAAAAATGGGAAAACAGAGGAGCAAAACGCAGTCTCAAAACTCAACACCACCCAGAACAAGTTTTGAAGATGAAGATACAGGGGAACCAGGAAACCTCATAACTTCAAGATATGAAACGATTGCATCTGAAATGGAACAACTCCAACAGGCCATGAAAGAGCTTAAAGCAGAAATAACCCACATACCCACAATGATTTCTTAGATAGAAAACGAGATGAAAACAATGATGGAAGAAATGCTCCATTTACACAGAAGAGAAATAGACAAAAGTCTAGAAGAAAATAGGAAACAAATAGAAACCTTACAAGCGCAATTCAGGAATGAATTACCAATAATGAAACAGGTCCAAAGAGAATGCCAGGATTTGAAAACTAACGCTGAAAGCATGAAAAACCGTTTAAATGAAACCGAAGATAGAATTTCAGAACTGGAAGACAGCATGGCAGCTTATGAGCGTGAAAGGAAGAACCTCGTGATATCATCAAAGACACAAGAAAAGTCAATCCAACAGCTACAAGATGAGGCAAAGCGTAACAATATTCGAATTATAGGAGAGTGTGAAACAGCAGGAGATCTCACAAATGATATAAAAGGAATATTTGATGAAATAATAGCAGAAAATTTCCCAAACAAGCTAAAAGATACTGAAGTTCAGTTAAGCGAAGCATATAGAACACCAATGATCCATAACCCAAAGAAAAACACACACAGGCATATAATAATCAAGATCCCAGATATCCAGCAAAAGAACACAATATTAAAAGCTGCCAGAGAAAGGAAACAGATCACCTATAAAGGAAAGCCCATCAGAATCACAGCAGATT